>JAYDYQ010001181.1:0-32623 GCA_034814905.1 Penstemon davidsonii | reverse complement strand
AAGTAAAAATCTCACGAGACTTGAGTGCAAAATTCATGAGAAATATATCTAAGTGCATATTGCCTTTTTTATGATTTTGGGGTGCAACTAGCCAAATGAATTATTTTTGGGGGTGTAAAATGTAAATGAGCCAAAGATATGTTGTGACCGATTCTCTCATACTCAGTAGTGAAATGTCGGCTGAAAGGTCATGGTTCCCAATCGGCAGAAGGCATTTTAGCGGGATCTACCTTTTACATAAATTATTGACACTTGGTTTATAATTAAAATTGCAATTATGTCATTAATGTGGACAGGATAAAATAATTAACGTTTGGTAGCGGAATCTAAAATATAGATTAGAGATAAATTAGCAAAGTGAGACAATATTGACCGACAAAAATTTGGTGTTGAAACTTATAGATTATATTATCGAATGGTTAGGTCTTTGATAGTTTTATTTGTTTTTAAGTGTTCTAGGGACAATCCGTTTTATTTAATGAACGCCATCAAATGTTGGTAGAATATCTATCTCGCTTTACCTATGCTGTACAAATTTTCTTTTTATTTTAGAGGGAAAAACGTTTTTGATATCAAACTTTAGTTCAAAAAAAATATTTGGTATCAAATTTTTCAAAAAAATACATTTCATACCATGATTCACACCCTCTTGACACATTTAGTTTTGCCGTCAATTTTCTAACGGAATTTAGCACGTGCAGCTCACGTGCACGTTTAGTTGACAATGGGAGGAAAAACATACACGGATTTCAAAGACATACCATTATTAACTTAATGGGCACGTGCTGAATTATGTCCGAAAATCGATTAGAATCTACATACAATTAAATCTTTTGTGGGTTTAATTTTGAATTTAATCCAATTGTTTACGATATTCATCCAATTAAATCTTTTATAGATCATATTCGATAAAAAAGTTTTGTAATCTAAAATATAAGACATGAATATGAATTCAAATCGTTTCGATCCGTGAAAGATTTGAGCCCAATTATATAATATATAACATCTAACACATAAAAAGTTAACAGTAACATCATTTTATTGTTAGTCTAATAAGATGCGAGTTAATATTTTCATTCATAATCACATTCTTTATGCATTTTCTCACATAATAAAATGATTTAACTTGATATGTTCTTTAATATTAATACCATTAATACCGATATTTCATACGTGATCTCACAAATAAGTTGAAGCATGCATGTAGTTAAATGTGTTGGTATTTTTTTCTAAGTATTGGAGTTTTTGGCAATGAAAATATTTGAATCATGTGATAAATTGTAGAAATTATATAGTATAACCGTTGCACCACGTTATCAAATACAGGTGGCGTAACCGATTAATGTAATTATTATATGTGAAGTGAGATCTCACATCACCCCATGTTCTCCTATAATATAATATTTTAAAATTATGTTCACATTGTCCAGAATATAGGTGATGTGAATTTTCATTCCACATATAAGAATTTTATTGATCGACTTCAACATATGTACTTGATGACGTATTGTAGCAATTATACTAAATAATTTTTCGATAAATTGAGTGATTATGTGGCCTTTATAAAGTAATAAACATAAGTGTTGATGAAAATTTTATTGGACTTGAATATTTATCCAAAATTCGATGCATTTGGACAACATAGAAGTCCAACAAGACATGGATCCGGGCCCAGTTCGAATAAAATAAATGGGTATGGATCTTGTCAGATCGAATGCGAATCTAGCTCAAATGCGTATTTTAATTTGGAACCCAGCGTGAGACGGTGAGATGACCCACCAACCCGGCCCATACTTATTATTTTTATTGCTTCCATGATCGTATTCATTGGCTGATTCCCAAAACAAGAAGCAACAATTTGGATGTGTTAGAATTTATATTGATAAAAATATGGATTGAATTTGATCAATTTCCTTTTTTAGAGAAAAGTGTTAATAGAATAATATGGATGTGTGATGCATCCTATAACTTAGTCTTAAAACAATCACTGATACTCCCTCTGTCCCAAATTATATGTCGTTTTACATGTTTTCACACATATTAAGGTACCTAATAAATAGCATTAATTTTAGGAAAAAAAACAAATTATATATCTAAAATACCTTATTATCTATTTATCTCAGCATTAAAACGACAAATAATTTGGGACAAAAAAAATAAAACGACAGATAATTTAGGACAGAGAAAGTATTACATAAGGGTAAAACACATAAATCTCACTTGTTGTAGTGTTTATAAAATATTGCACACTCTCTCTTGTACCATTAACTAATTAACTAACGCTGTTTAATAATATTTTAAAATTTCTCTTACAAATTACTCGGGCTGAAAAACCAAAAATCATGTGTTTTTGAAAAACCTGCTTGAAACCCCTCTATTTTAATTTTATTGTATAAAATTCCTTTGTGTTTTACAAAATGTTGGATATAATTCCTTTTTCGTGAGATCAACTTTAATGTTAGTCGCACTATATGCATGTAAGAGACAAATCCATCAACTTTATCATGGTTTTGAACAATTTTTTTTTCATACAACGTCTCATAAAAAACAAGGAAAATTTATAAAATATAATTAATATGTTAGAGTTTTGTGCATACTTCTCAACATGTTGGTGAATCTCAAGATTTTTACCCATTACGTAATGATTTTGATGTTTTATGAATTAGAGTGATACGTCGGTGGCTAAGTTATTTCTTGTGACTAGTCCATGTTGAGTACAATATTTAACAACAATTAATTTATAGTCCATTTCTGTGGTTTAACTCCTATTTTTTTTTATAAGTATAAGTAGACTATTTCAAATGAGTATATAATTCTCTCTAAAAAAAGTGAGTATATAAATACACATTCGGGCTAGGTCTTTGTATGAGCCCAATTGGGCCGTAATAAAACTCCTGTTAATAAAATTAATAGCCATAATTTAATGTTTGGAAATCAAAATGTACTCAAAACAATTTTGTCAAGTTTTAAAAAACAAGGTTGGTTTTTAACTTTTAAATAATCCAAATCCAGACCACCCAAAATTGCTTATATACTTTAATTCACGGAACAGACCTAGGATTCTTTTTCATCGATCATTATATACACTAATTAATTAAGTAAATCGCGCTTTTGGTCCTCCTTATGGGTTAACTTTTGTACTTTCGCCCTTAAATTTTTTATAGCAGATTTGTCCATGGCCCCCTTATCAATGTAGTGTAACATATTTGTCCCTCTTAAATTGCATTGATAAGAGGGACGAAACTGCTACAAAAAATTTAAGAGGGACGAAAGTGCAAAATTTGACCTATAAGGAAGACCAAAAATGCTATTCACTCAATACAAATAAATGGATGATGTGGTTTGCTCATAATTTAGATTTTCTTATATTTTATATTTGTTATAAATTGTAAATTCTTCAGAGTGATTAAAATGATAATTTCAACAGTAAATTTGGGCAAAAGATTAACTAGACAAAGTGACGTGCAAGATGACAATTTAACATTTAATTTGGGCAAAATAAATTAACGGATGAAAGTGATCTTAAAGGTTGGAAAAATCTATATTAAGATGGAAACCATCATTATATTAGTAAAACTCTATTGACTTTCTACCTGTCTTTCCACGTGTTCATCATCATATCCCCAACATCATAAGTACCTTGCAATTAATATAGTGGGTCTGTTTGTTCGCTTCTTTTAGAGTGGTTTGAGAAAATGGGGTGATCCGATTTTTATTTTTTTAATGTTATTTATTTAAGTTTTGGGAAAGTAGTTTAAGAAATAAGGTAGATGTAGGTTTTATGGAAATGGTTTAGGTTATATGTATAAGAAGTGTAAGATCTTACGTAAAATTATGTTTGTTATATAAAATAAGTTGTGTAAAAAATAAAATACTTTATGTTAAATTAGTGTAGAGTTTGTGTACGGATTTTCAGAGATAAGAAAATTATTGATTTTTGACTTTTGGGAAAGTAGTTTGAGAAAATTAAAAGAGGATAATATTATATAAGAAAGTAGAAAACATTTTTGTCTTGCTTTTTTTAAATACAAAATTATTATGGAAAAAATGAGACAAACAACCCAATATCTCCCCATTTCAAACTTGTAATATTGTGAAGCTCTTTAACAAAATGGGGCTCCATAACTTTAACGTGTATATTGATTGATTTTGATTTGATCTTAATGTGTTTTGGTTTGCATTAAGTTTGAATGTTGAATTTCGAGGGTTTTGAAAAGTAGAGAAGTGATTTGAAGTGAGATTAGATGCTGAGAATTCAAAGAAAAAATAGATGATAGATATCAAATCAATAACTTTTGTAGAGTTTAAAATAATTAAATGTAAGTGATGAATTTTAATAGTTTTTGTTTAATTTTGAGTTAGGTTTCAACTGAGCCTCGTCTAAATGCAAGTTGGATTGATTATGTCCTAAAGTTCTCGATTTCACAAATCCAGGCCAAAATAAATCCATAAGGCCTGTCTCCCATAACTTTGTTTTTCCTTTCTCCATCCTCTTACACCTCGAGAAATCAGTTTACATCACCAAATACATGGTGATATATTAAGTAATAATCCACATTTGTGGAAATAATTTTTCAAATATGGAATTTTATCTAATATGTCACCATGTAATTGACATGCTATATCATATATTAAATATTTTTTCTTACTTCACATGTCATCATGTAATAGATACGTTACCCAACAATATAGCAAAATGTATTTTATAACCTGTGGTTGCATATAATAAGTTCTCCACTTTCTATCTCATATCTAGATTTCATTCAACCGTCCAAGACTTTTGAAATTTTTGATAATGTGTCATGTAAAAGTGAAAGTAAACCACTGTTCAATTTGATTACTTTCTAACCTCAATCTTAAATAAATTATTAATACAATTAGAATATATTTTGTTTTCCAAATAAAAACAAAAGAAATCTGAAAATTTTGAAAAATCAAATTATAGGAAATCAATCTAATGAGTTACTATAAGGGTGATCAACAAGTAAAAATTAAATAATTTATCATCTACACTATTACAGGATTGATCAATTCTCACCATAACAAACATATATATAGTATTCAAAAGTCTATATAAAAATTCATTGTTCAATGTTCAACATTAGAGATTCGATTCGATTAAGAACTATGTATGTTCAGGTCGAATAAGTTATGTATACGTAGTTTTCTCCAAATTACTTATAAATAAGTGGTGTTAGTTGAAACTGAATTAATCAAGACCATAAACATATTATTCAAACCATAAAGAAAAAAAAATTGATTTATGGCGGGCAAATGACATAGTGTAATTTAAGTTGATCATCATAATAATAAAAAAATGCTGGGAAAATTAGCAAAACAGATATCAGTCAAAATATGAAAGTCAAAAAAAGACTTTAATTAAAGGGAAACAAAAGAATGGTCAGTCCCGTCATCTGCGGAAGGAAAATCATACAGCTTCTTTAATTAAGTTGTTACTTTTCCAATATTTACATAATAAAATGAAAACTTGTAACTCTAGCTTTTGCAATTTTTGGATTTAAGTCATTAATTTTTATTTAATTTTTGTTACATTTATATGGTATTGGTTCACTAGATAATAATACAAATTTTCATAAGTAATAAGATAATGGGCACTCTGTTCACAAGTGCTTTAGCTGCTCTAGATTGACCGACATGTATCCAAATGTGATGTTTAATGCTTTGTACGCGGAATCAAAAAGTTGTAGGAAAATCAAACAATGTATCATTTTTTTTATCGAACACCAATTTTTTTTTGGTTTTGAATAAATGAAAACGAAAATAAGGTGTATTTTCGAAATTCATTATTTGTCAAGTGATTTTCTTTTTTTCTTAATTTAGTAATTTTCTTACAAATTTACAAAATGTTTCCAAAAATTTCTCAAAAAGTTTTCAATATTTAATTGACTGAATCATACATACGAAACGAAACTCCGATCCTTGTATCAATACATACCCCATTCTTCTAATGTATTTTATATATGTATTCTCTTAAAATTATTACTTTTTTTTGTTGTTTTTTTTTTGATAATTTCTTAAAATTATTACTCAATCACATAAATAATAAATTTAATTATAAAAAAAACATATATAATAAATTCATCAATACTTACCAATTGAGTAATTTGAGAATCTCGTTTGAGAGAGATCGATCTGAGTAAGTTTATCCACTCTTTTTAAAAATGATCAGGTAATGCAAATATTTTCTTGCTCAGTTGTTTAAAACGTCCAACCGTAACTTATTAAACATTTATAATGGCTATATATTATAATAAATATTTTGTCCGCTATAATTTTGCTTTATAATTGCAAAAAGGCAAAATTGCAAAAAAAATCCTAAACTAATTAGCGATTTTGGATTTTCGTCCCAAATCACTTAGCCAAATTCGTCCCGTAATTTTATATTCTTTTGAAATATCGTCCCACTTGCCACATGACTGCTTACGTGTCATGATGTAGCAAATTTTAGCATAAACAATATATAACATTGCAGAATTCGTCCCCAGACTAATTACACTGATTTTTTGTCCCAAACTATATCAACACGCCGACTTTCGGCTCATAATTGAAATGACATGGGAAAAAAGAATTCGTTCCAAACTAATAATGAATATTTATTATTTATTAATATAAAAAAATGCACAAATTTTTCCTAATGAACTGAGATAGGATTTTTTTTCAAAAGCGCACGGGAATTTCAAAAATCCATACTATTTTTCTCTTAAAAAAAGTTAATGGCAATTTACTTCCATGTGATATTCATAATGTTTAATTTTCCTCCCGATGTTATGATAATGTGACAGTTTACCCTCCTATGTTGTGATAAATGTGGCAATTTACCTCACGTACTATAATAAATGTAGTAATTTACCCCGGTGTCATAAAACACTTTGCATGCCCAATCTCAATTTATGTAATTGAGTTACTCTCAGGTTCAAGGGGATAAAATATTTTTTTTTAAATTTTCACAGGGGGTAAATTGCTCTTTTTCAAATTACAGGGGATAAATTGAACATTATTAATATTACAGGGGTAAATTGCCATTAGTCCCTTACAAAAGTAAAATATGAATCGTCATTCCATTAAATTAAAAATTTAATAATGGACTAAATTCATGCAAAATGACAAATTGTGAGACGAAATTTGGTTTGTTAATATAGTTTGGGACGAAAAACTAACATTTGTAATTAGTTTGGGATGAAGTCTGCAATCTTGTATAATTGTTTATGCTAAAATTTACCATGTCGTGACACGTAAGCAGCCATGTGGCAAGTGGTACGATATTCCAAAAAAATATTAAATTACGGGACAAATTTGACTAAGTAATATAGCTTGGGATGAAAATCCAAAATCACTGATTAATTTTTGACGTTTTCTGCAATTTTGCCTTGCAAAAAGATGGTTAAAACATCAATCATATTTATTGTCATTGTAAAAACATCGACTTGGCTTTGAAGGTTTAATACACAAAAAATCATTTAATTAATATATTTCACTAATAAGTTGATAATATCATATGACACCATATATATTAATATTTAAAAGGTTTAATACACAAAAAATATGAATAATTTAATATGATAAGTCACTTAAAAGATTGAAAAGTTTGACCGGGTACTGTAGCAAAGGGAACAAAATAAATGGGACGGAGGGAATATCGGATATCTAACTCATTACCTAGAAAAAGAGTTATTTGCAATTTACCTTATATGATATTCATAATGTTCAATTTATCTCATGTAATTTTATAAAAGTTTCACACCTCCTCTCTGATATTTTTATGATAATGTGGCAGTTTACTCTATGTGTTATAATAAATGTGGTAATTTACCTCCCTATGTTACAACCACACTTTTCATGCCCACTCTCAATTTCGGCAAGTGAGTTACATTCTCCGGCGAAATGAGGTAAATTGCTTCTTTAAAATTTTCACAAGGGATAAACTGCTCTTTTTCAAATGGGAGATAAATTGAATATTATTCCTTTCAAAGGGGGTAAATTGACATTAGCTCCTTAAAATATACAATATAGATCTAACCCCTATTTAATCAACATTAGCTATGAACCATTTCCCACTTTTGGGTATGTCAGTAATGCTTTATGAAAGTTGAATTTGGGATCATAATTATATTAATTACCACACTAACCAACATACTTCAAACATTTAAAAATAATATGTCAGAAGCATATACTTATATTTACATGTAGTAATGTTAATATATAATATACTAGTGCTACTATTATATATAAAGCTGCATTTCTCATACTAATTATAAATAAATACACGGCCAGCTAATTTAATTAACTTAATATACAATATATTCAACATGTAGTTTCTTAATTCATCACATTTAAGAGTATTACAACATTGATCAATTCAAATCCCACATTTCAGATTTTCCAAACATTCTTGAAATCCAACAATGGAAAACAAAAACAAGAAAAAACAGCACATAAATAAATCTATAATGCTAATTAACCATAATTAACTCAAAATAAAATTATAGTATCATCATCTAATTTTTCTTTTTTAAGCTTCAAGGCATGTTGGTATCTTGTGTATGATACCCTCCATTAATGGAGTTATCATTGTTATTAAACTCATAACCATTAAAATTCATGTTTCTGTACTCATTTTTCTCAGTATTAACATCATAAAAGTACTTCCCATTTTCCATAAACCTTGTGTCACTCAATCCTTGCGGCTGAGCACGGCGGTTTGTGGTGGCGGCGCCGCCGCCCCTGAATCTTGTTTCACTCATCCCCTTGTAGTAGTTGTTGTTGTTATTGTTGTTTCTGTACAAATAAGATTGTTGATCTTCATCTTCTTCGTATTGTTCTTGTTGATTGTTGTATTGTGCATTATTGTTGTTATAATTTGTGGTTGTGTAACTTTTTTCTTGGGTGAATTTTTCGGAATCATTTATGTCTTCTTCTGGCTCTGTGACATAGGCCACAGGGTTGTAGTTTTTGGGTAGGTGTTTGTTTGGGGGGAGTTTTGATTCGGTGTTGTATGGAGTGGTGGACCTTGTGGTGGTGGTGGGTTTGTCGTTGGCGGTGGTGGTAGGTGGGAGTTGGCCGGATTCGTGGCCGTAGAGGCCATATGCATTTTCGTTATCGGGGAGGAAATCGGGTTCTTGTTCTTGTTGTTCTTGTTGAGGTTGTTTAGTGTTGATTTTGGTAGTAGTAGTAGTAGTGCTAGGGATTTTGTTGAAAAATTGGCTATCTCTTGCATGAGTATGAAGTGAAGATAAGAGTGTGATTAGGAGGAAGAAGAGTGAAACTTGCTTGGTAGAAGAAGCCATTGGAGAAGGGATATTAAGGTAGTGTGTGTAGTGTTGTGCACTTCTTGTTATGGTTCCTATCTATATATAGAGGGTTCATTCTCACAGTGAAAGATCTTCTATCCCACTTTTTATGTCTTACTTTGGTATGACACGATGGATCCACCCTACAAGTGTAAGTGTGGACCCACACAAATTTTGATTTTGAACACTTGTCGACAGATCTATATATGTGACATCAAAATGTGACTTATATATGATTAATCCCGCTTTGTCACTCGTTGTATAGTACCAGAGACCTTTTATTTCATGCGTGTGTCATATTTTATTGTCACATGTATGTATCAATGGACAAATATACTATTTTGGTGTCATAAAATGTATTTTTGCGGGGTTGAGTTGGGTTGGGTTGCATTGGGGGGTGGGGTGGGTTAGGTGGGGTGGGGTGATTATGTCTTAAGATGTAAATGCTTATTGGTGCAAATGGGGATTGAAGTTGGGTAAAGATTGGGTCTCATCATTAGCAAAGAAGAATAATTAGAAAAGGTTGTATCAATTAATGATGCTAATTAATTGTTTAGGGAAGAGTATTAGATCTGAATTTGTCAGCATTATATGCCCTTCATCAAGAGATTCAACTTTATGTGATCATTAGCCTTACGTATGGTTGTGAATGATGTAGAGTGATAAGTAAAACTTCTTAATTATACTATTTTTTTTTTTTTTTTGAGAATTCTTAATTTTATACTATAAAGGTGATCATTTGGTTGAAGCATTATATGCTTTTCTAGAAAGAATAAATAAAATTTACCTAATAAGATTTTTATTTTTTGACCAAAAAGAAAAAGGATTTTGATGTTCAAATCTAAGGCTGAGAGTGCAGGTTAGTAAAGTGCAGAAGTTGAGAAACTTCCATTTTTTTTTCTGTAATCTGACTCATTTTGAAATTCGTCTTCTAATGTGACATTCCTTCATTTTACATCCTTTATGTTTACATCATTAACAATTTTAGTTCTTTTTTATCGGAAATTATTAGTTTGGTCGGAAAATGTCACTTGCTGGGCATGTGACACTCAAAATTGAGGATTTTTTTTATTTTAGAGTCAAAATTGACTCAAAATTTGGGAATTTTCAGATTTTAGGCAAAATTGGTATATGAGATATACGTGACCAATGAAAATACATTAGAATTTCTCTCCAACACTAATTTCCCTCCAAAACATGTCATCTATTTAAATTTTTCTAATTTGCAAATTCACATTTCATTTCACATCCTGAAATTTTATTGCAATAAAACCCCCCAAAAGTTTCAATTGTTGCACTAGACACCCAAAAAGTTTCAATTGTTGCAATATAACTTCTAAATTTTATTTATTGCAATAAAACCTCCAAAAAGTTTCAATTATTGCAATAAAACCCCTAAAAATTGGCATGTGAGATGCACGTGACCAATGAAAAATCATTAGAGTTCTCTCTAAAACTAATTTTCCTCCAAAACATGTCATCTATATACAATTTTTTTATTTTGTAAATTCACATTTCTTTTCACACTCTGAAATTTTATTTATTGCAATAAAACCCCCAAAAAATAAAGTTTTGTATATAAATAAAATTACAATCTAGTTTTGTAAGTTGCACCGTTTAATTAGAAGTAGAGATGTGCAATAAATAAAGTCACACTTTAGTTGGAGCTTTAAATAATGACTAAAGGAAAAAATAAAAGCAAAAAAAATCAAAAAGAGAAGAAGAAAACCCGGTTAATTATGCGTGGATTGTGGAGTGGGTGGGACATGGAAAATTGTAGTTGCATTGAGTGCCTAAAGCATGTGCCCTCAAAATATTGTCTAATATTAAGGGGTACACCTAACTTGTTACACTTCTTATGGTATGGTTGGGGACCCTCACACTCAATCACGAAAGACATGCTTATTGAGACGGGTCCCCACACACTCTCCCTAAGTATTATAATGAGGTCCGTTGCGCAATTCAACCTAAAACTTATGAATGGAAAATGAAATTAACTCAATATCTTTCAAATAAAATTAACTTGTTCATTGTTTACTTACCTATGGTGTTTTGGGAAAATTCCATGATTTTAAAGTAGAGGCAAGAATAAAAGTTTCGTTTTTTATGTATATTTCAGTCAGCTAAATATAGAAAATATTTCAAAAGTTTTCGGAAAAATTAGGAAAAATATAGTTTTGAGGCGAATATAGAGTTTCGGAAATACACCTTATTTTCATTTCGATTGATTCAAAAATAAAAATTTTCGATATTTTTGACGCAAAAGATGGAAATTTTGATCCATGAATAGAGGTGTGTTCAATGGAGATTGTGAAACTGTCCAAGTAGATCAGCCAATCCAAATCGAGTGCAATTCATTGATTGAATTTCAGATATATCATCTTATCTTTTTCATAAAGAAAACTGCGATTTCACAACTAGGTTTTTATTACAACTTGAGTTATTCATGTCATGGGACTAATTTTTAAAATTTCTTATGGGTATTCTTCTTGTTTTAGTACTTGTTGTTTGGTAGTTCCTTTTCTTTGTAATTTGATTGTATATGAATAAACTTTGATTTCATGATATAGATGTAATATGATGTAGTTGATAATGTTAGCATAGTTTATTCTTTATGAAGATTTTTTCCTCAACAAACCGAATAATATCAACACATTAAAATAGAGAGAATTTTATTTTGGTACCACAATTTACCTTACTTTAAAGATTTGATACCACAATTATTTTGTCACGTGAGGAGCATGTGCCCGTCAAATTTGACGACATTGATGAAAAAATTGTAGAATTGGTCCTATAATTAAAGATTGCTGCCAAAGTTTGCCCCACATGTTTTCTGGACAAATTTGCCGCACAATACACAAATTTGAAGCATTCAGTCACAACTGCAAAAATATTTAAATTATAAATCCTATTTAATAAATTTTATATATAATATTTTATATAAAATCTGAAAAAGACATATTTTTAAAATTATATAAATATTATTAATCCTATTTAATAGATTTTATATATTATTATTATATATCTTAAACTGATTATATATATATATATATACACACATATCTTTAATTAAATAAAAATTGATAATTAAAAAAATAGAACTGTGAAATATAACAAGAATTATTGATCGTAAAATTTATTAAATAGGATTAATAATATTTATATAATTTTAGAAAGATTTTTTTTGTAGACTTTTTATAAAATATTATTTAATTTATATATTATTATATAAAATCTAATTTGTTTGAGATATTTATATATATATAATCTAATTATTTTAAGAAATTTAATAATAATATATAAATTTATTAAATAGGATTATTAATTTAACTATTTTTGCAGTTGTGACTGAAATGCTTCAAATTTGTGAATTGTGGGGTAAATTTGTCTACTATAAAATATGAGGGCCAAACTTTGCCAGCAATCTTTAATTTTTCTCATCAATTCCGTAAAATTTGACCGGCACATGCTCATCACGTGTTCAATTTCGTCATTAATTTGACGAAAGTATGAAATGTGTAACATCCCGCCAAATAATGATACCAAATGTGTCGGACAAAATAATTGTGGTACCAAATCCTTAAAGTAAGGTAAATTGTGGTACCAAAAGTGAAATTCTCCATTAAAATAATAACGAGTTGAGAAGGTCCGACCTCTAAGCAAGAAATACCAGCCAAAAACTTAGAACAAGAATCTGATTAAACTAACTCAAATAAAGGAGCAAACCTCTAAGTATCAAGTAATAGAAAACAAATTTATCAAAAAAATAAAAAAGGTTATAGAAAATTGAGGTGAGTCTTTGACAATGTAAATGGCCGCAAAGAAATGAGTCACCAAAGATTTACATCTAACTAAGAAAGAAAATCACCAAATAAAACTCGATCATGAGCACCAAGTCAACAAATTGGTATTGTTAATTTAAGATCTTTTAACTTACAAATCCTTTAATTCGCACCCGAGACTTATTGAGTGTATTTCTATATAGTATATAAATATTGTTTTAGCCAATTTTGAATTGTCGTGATAAATACAAATAACAATTCGGTTGTCCATACAGCAAAAGTAGCTCTTAGCATAGATTCCCCTAATACTTACGAATTTCCAAAAAAAAAAATTAATTTAAAATAAAAATAATTAAAAATAACAATCTAACAAAGGTATATAAGTTCCCTAAATGACTAAATCACTTGAGCAAGGTTCGAGAAATTAAGCAGATGATAATAAATGAATAAAATCACCAAATCACGATTAGTTAATTTTGTGTTTGACCAATCAAAGAACTAACCTTTTACTTTGTCAACACCTTTACCTTTGTTTTTTCCTTGGGCTAAGTGAAATTCTTGCGCGATTAGCGGAATCAACTTTGTTTCCAAAAGTTTTAGTTAAATTGTAAATCGGACCCATTATACAACAATATTTCAGCTGATACAAAGTCATAGTTTTTTTTTTCTCCTTTTATGACTTTTATATGACAATCGAGAAAATTATAACCAACCAACGAGACACAGTTCACTTGGTAACTACTAACTTTGACTTTTACTATTGTAATATTGTTTACAGATTTTGATATAAATGATTTTCTATGATTAAATATATAATTTTTTATTATTGACATTACAATGTAGAATATAATATCACAGTTTAATTGTAAAAAATAGATAGACGTATAGGGTCTATTTGAAAGAGTTTTGACTCGATTTCGTGGATTTTGATTTTTGAAAAATAGTTCGGATGGTTTCGGTGAAATCTTTGAACCATATTTGGATTAAGTTTGAATTGTGGTTTCGAAAAAGTTGAAAGCCCATTTGTATTGAGTTTGGATATTGAGATTTTGGGAAAAAAAGTAAGTGATATATGTCAAATCAATATTTTTAATAGAGTTAAGGGAGAAAAAATAAGTAGTAAATGTCAAATTAATGTTTTATATGATTTCAAGAGGGGGTAAATGCAAAATACTCCCCTGTGTTATGTTAAACCTGCAAGAAACTATCCTGTGAAATTTTTATTGCGCTTTCAAAAACCCTGCAAAAAACACCCAATTTGTAAAAAATAGGTCGTTTTGGATCGATGTATTTCAAGAAATTATTTTTAAAATATATCACGTGAAGTTGTAGGGACCAACTTGAAGTATTTTAAAAATAATTTCTTGAAATATGTCGATCCAAAACGACCTATTTTTTACAAATTGGGTGTTTTTTGCAGGGTTTTTGAAAACACAAGGAAGTTTGGCGCAATAAAAATTTCACAGGGTAGTTTCTTGTAGGTTTAGCATAACACAGGGGAGTATCTTGCATTTTTCCCTATCAAGAGTTTGGGTATAAGTTTGTGAATATGTTTAAGTTGAGTTCCATGAGTTTTGCCAAACTTCATTTTTGAAAGAGTTTTAGCTCAGTTTCGCAAAATCCATGAAACCAGACCAGAACTCTTCCGAATATGTTATAGTTTCTTTCTTTAATCAGACTGAAAATTATTTTCATACCAATCAGAAGAGATAGGTAGTCTTAGTTAATTCTTCTTAAACTTTTTCTTTCCAATTATACAGAATATTCTTTGATTATTTTGCAAAATTCTTGATTAGACCAAATTTAAGAAAGAATTCCTAGACATTGTGACTAGAAATGTACCAAAACATTGATTGTGGTGATGTCATGCTCTTACAATGCATGTTGCTAGCGTATTTCTAGCCACAAGGTCAAGGAAATTCTCTTAGATCCGGTCTAGTCAAGAATGTCCTGATTATTTTTAACACATATAAGAGAAAAATCTTCAAATTATTTTCTTTTCCTTTTTTAAAATTTTCAGTGTGCTCGACTTGCTTAATTTTTCACATGGGCTTGCTTACAACCGGGATGGAAAACGTTAGGGTATTCATCGAAGACTTGAAGAGATTTATATCTCGCTTTACTTTCTTTCTCATGTTCGTCATTAGGGCAATGAAGCCGCTCACTCTTTCGCTCTCGATTAGCTTTGTCAACGTCTTTGAATACTTCTCGAAGGTACTTTGAACATTGTACTTTCGGATTTGTCTCCTTAATAGAACTCCATTTTGATCTAAAGAAAGCCCATTTCTTTTGTTACTAAGAAGCAACCAAAAACAAAAACATGAAACAATCATAAAATTGATTTTTCAATATACCTTATATATAATTATTATGTTATTTTTCTATTTTTGAAAAATGGTGATAGTGCATATTAAATGGCATTATAACAAAAACAAAAAGCAAAATTCAAGACGCCTGGAGTACTTGAATGAATTAATTTTTTTTATAAGAAAAGTACGTCTTGAATTTAAAGTACTTCAGTTAAATATCAACATTGTATTATTTGAATAGAAGTTCTGCAGTAAATTAAATATGAATGATGAGAGACACATGTTAGTTTAAATGTTGGTGCCATATTGTATTCTACTAGAAAGAAAGTCACTACTCAAAGGAGGGCGCGCTGCATTTTGCTTTTTGATAATTGTAAGGCATAAAAGAACAGGAAATACTCGAAATAAAGAAAGGACCATCAGCTCCTTTCTGTTTCCTTTACTTTCTCTTTTTCTTTTTCTTTTCCCAGAGGAATTTAAGCTTTATAATTGAAAGTAATCAAATTACTCATATTAATATTTCGAGTTTTGATTTGCGTAAAATCACGGGATGAGGTGTCGAGGTCAAATCAGTAAGAAATTCTTAGAAATTATCTCAAAATTCCATGAATGAGTGGGAACTGATTAATCGCTTCAGATAGATCTATTAGGTAAGGTCGAGTTTGAAATATTAATAAGATGATTGAGTTAGAACTAGAGGTGGATACGGGATGAGTTTGTAACGGGTTCGGGATAAAAGACACGAGTATAATAAATTTTGGGACTAGAACTTTCAGTCTCAAACTCATCCCTTAATAATTCTCGTACCCGAATTATTGCGGGACGGAATGGGATTACGGATACTGATATACCAAATATTCAATCAATGACATGACACATTACACGTCAGATTAAAAGTAAAAATCAGGATCAAACTCTGTCTTAATCGACATAGACCAAATCTGGTCCTATTCGACATAGACCAAATCTGGTCATATTCAATATATATTTATGTCTTACTCAACCATGACCATATCTGGTCCTATTCGACATAGAGCAAACCTGGTCCATATGTATGCCCTTATGAAGTTCGACATACCATATGTCGAACTTAACTAATATATGTCCTATTGAATGATTTTAGTACTAAACTCTGCATGAACTTGCTACATCAACCCATCGATGTAGTTCTTCGACTTAGATATTGGATCCAGATGAAATCCGACCCGAAAAGATTTCTTATAAAAGTGATAAGTTGCACTATAAAAGTGATAAGTTGAACAAGTGATAGCTTTCAAAGCATCAATCATTTCGACAACTTTCAAAGCATCGAATCCTTACACTATAAAAGTAATAAGTTGAACAATTGATAGCTTTCAAAGCATCAATCATTTCGACAGCTTTCAAAGCATCAAATCCTTACACTATAAAAGTGATAAGTTGACAACTTTCAAAGCATCAATCATTTCGACAACTTTCAAAGCATCAAATCCTTACACTATAAAAGTGATAAGTTGACAACTTTCAAAGCATCAATCATTTCGAAAACTTTCAAAGCATCAAATCCTTATATTATAAAAGTGATAAGTAGAACAATTGATAGCTTTCGAAGCATTGAAAACTTTTTGACTGCTTTCAAAGCATCGATTTCCTACACTATCAAAGTATTAAAAACACTCGATAAACACCCTTTGATATAAAATTCATATTTTGAATTTTTCGATGAAATCAAAACTTAATTTGATGAAATCTAAGGTCAAAATTCGATAAAAATGTGCTCTTTAAATACCTTGATCAAATATAAAGAAAATTATAGCTACGTATTGATGTAACTAAAACAAATCTAAAATATGAGTTAGATTCTTTGATCAAGTAATTGGATTCAATCAAATTCCTAATTTCAATCAAAGTATTTGATATGTTTGATCAATTGGTTGAAATTGAATTTATCATACAAAATCAAAACACTTATTCAATCGATACTTAATTTCGATCTATTTTTCATTTGATCAAATACTCGATATCGATTAAGAAGAACAAAGTTTTAGTTCAATTTCGATATGTTCTTAATTCGATCAGCTCAAAATTAAATAAAGTCACGTTAAAAAATATTGCTGAAATATAATGTTACACTTAGTCCGTAACAATGATCAAAATCAGAAAGATAAGATCAAAACTAAGAACTAAAAACACAGAATTAAGTTCGGATATAATTCGGAAAAAATTTTCATCGATAAATAGACATAAGGTCAAAACAAAGTAGAGCCCTTACATAAAATCAGTCACAAATACTTAGGAAAATATTCAGCAAACTAATGAAATTGTTCTAGAAAGACACTCAAAAGGTGCATATTACAAAATAAGACTATCATAAATATGGCATCGAGAGGCCGGGCACAATCGACACAGGGGGCCGTCCATTCGAGGCACTAATTATCATCTAGCCACCCTTAAAAAAGGCGCAATATCATTCGGTGGTTTGAGGATCATCCCCAACCAGATTATCTATATCAATATTGTCAAACATCTCCATATTCTGGGCATTTTCATTTCCAAGACCCTAATCGATGATATTGTCTATCTGCTCGCCTGTAAGGACCTCATGCTGCACAACTCGAGTTTGTTCAATAGCTAATGGTTCGATATGGGGCTGCTCTTTTTCAACTTGAGACAGCTCTTGTTCGACTTGAGTCAGCTCTTGTTCGACATGAGCATTTTCAACGATTCCTTGAGATGTTCCAGAGTCCATTGCTTCGAGATATATGGGTTAAAAAACTTTCTCTTCAAGGTTTGGACCTTCTTTGACGTCCTTAGTAATTGTGAATGGTTCGCAATCATCATTTTTATTGGGTCGAGGGCCCATCGCTCGTTCAAAAAACTAGGTTTCCTACACTGTTTCCAACCCTTCTCAAAAACACCAAGTAATTCGACACCTGCCTTCATATCCAATAAGGCATCATAAGTAGGAGAACGATAAAATTCTCGAGCAATTGCTAGCTTCTGCTCACGGCTTGGTACATATGACATCGACATGCCCTCAGCTCGACCTCTTTCTTAACTTTCATTCGACTCAAACTTCAAATGCTCGATTTCGATGTCCTGATCCTCAACCTTCTTATGCAATCCTTCGACATCATCATTTTGAGCAGTCAGTTTCTCAATAGCATCGATTAATTGATCATCTTTCCTTTGGAGTTCGGTTTCAACATCTCCTTGTTTCTTCTCCGCATCCTTGGAGCTTGCAGCATAAACCTTGGCTAAATTATATTGTTCATTTAGTTTCTTCTTCATTTTGTCAAGATCCTTAAAAGCAAGCTCAACAAGCACGTAACCTTGATACATGATGTTATTTGCCTGAAAGACAGCGTCATGTAAGCAAGAATGTCGAACAAACCTACTAAATCAACATAATATAAAGACAAAATGAACACGATATGTTCGATCTAAAACTTACGGAAATAAGATCACGGGATCCCTGCTTCAAGTTCTTTTTAAACTTCTTCTAACTCAGTTTAATCTGGTCCTTCTTGAATATTGTAGCTTGAAATACCTTCCAAGCCTTTCCTTCATCTTCCAGCTCAAGGATCGAAGAATCGAGCGGAACTGCTCCGGCACGAGATAGCTCAGAATTCATGATACTCTCGATATCCTCATCAGACGAGACTTCGAGAACTGGTTCTTTTCTAGGACGTCGAACCACAACATCATTTTCGTCTCTAGGCCTTTTGTTTCCTCGAGCAGATTCAGGTGTCGAAGAGCCATGATCTCTCGAGCGAGTAATCCTTTGAGACCCCATAGCTTGAGATGCTCGAATGGTATTTTGAGTCAAACCATCTGTGATACTTCGAACAGGGTTGTTGGTTTGGCTCGACTGAACTATTTGTGCTCGAGTTGGGTTGTTCGATAAAGCACTCGGCTTATGACCTGGAGGAGGACGAGGTGCTTGGTTCGACCCTGGCTTTCGAGCCACTTCCATCATTCATTTTGCTCTATGCGACATGGTTGCTGAAAGTGCTTGCTCTACAGAAAACAATGTTACTAATCGAATTAAATAAGGATATAAGAGAAGCTACAATTAAACTCATTTAAAGCAAGATAATCGATATACACTACCTAGGGTAGGATCACTTCTTCGAGCCTTCGACATCGACATTCCCCCTAATCGAAGAATAGGTTTTCAAAGTACTTTCTTAGCATTATACTTATTTTCTCTCAATTGGTTCAAAAACTCAGAACACCATGAAGGATTTGCTATATTTTTTATCCTAATTGGACCAGTACGCCACTCACTTCGAATATTCTAAACATAACCTTCAGGGGGAGCAACATAAACATATCGGAGTTTCCACTCCTTGCCAAAGCCGGATTGAATTTGTGTTAAGAAAATTTTATTATTCTTCAATTAAATATAATAAAGTCCAACATTCGACTTCGGAGACTCAGTGACTACAAAGAGATTGTTGAAATTAGCAAAAGAAGGGGCTTGACCTAGGGCTTTCATTATCAAACATAAGGCAATGATGTAAGCCATCCCATTGGGAACTATTTGCATAGGAGATAATGATAGTTGATTTAAAATTTTTGCCACTTCGACAGGTATGGGAAATCGAAGGCCAAGTTCGAGATGATGAATGTTAATTGCTCTACAATTACCAGGATGGGCATTCATTCGATCGCTATCTACGGGTTCTATTACTGACCAACCACTAGGAAACAAATAAGTGTGTGCTAATTTAGAAACGGAAACTCTATAAAATCCAGGTAAAATCTGATCATATCGATCTTTTGTTTTGTATCGATCAGATGGACCTACTTCTTCGACATCACCACCTTCAACTTGCCCTAATTCGACATCATGCCCTTCGACTTGCTCTAACTCGATATTATCACCCACTAGATTGACATTATCAAACAAAATAGATTGAACTCTAATGCTATCAATTTCATCATCAATTATATCGATAAAATCAGAAGAAGAAGAAACTACAGGGGAAACATCTGAATCGAGCTCAGTACTAGATGAACTTCTAAAGGAATTTAAAGACATGTTTAAATCGAAGTATGAAGGAGACAAAAAAAATTACCCGAAAAACAAGACGATTCGACTATAAAAACCGTGAGCTCGTCGACCTAGAGCTTGAAGGCTCTTCGACCAAATCTCCTCAATTAAGTAATTTTGTGGTGTGAAAGTAATTAGTAAAAGCAGCTTTATACAAAGAGTTGAAAAGGGTAAATTGCATATTAAAACCTTCGACTTTTAAGCGATGGTTCATATACCGCACCCACAATTTACAATTTTTCGAGCCCAACAATATTTACTCTCAAAATATTTAAAATTACATTTAACCCAATAGAAGGAACAAAATTACATACATATACATATACATATATATATATATATATATATATATGTATATGTATATATATATATATATATATATATATATATATTTATGTATATTTAAATATCGAATAGAGTTTGCTAGATTCAACACAACAATGTCGAAGTTTACTGATATACATATATATCGATTATATATATATATCTGGATATTCGATATATACTTGCCTAAATGATTCTCATCGATATATATATATATATACATACATGCTATAAGTTTCTTTACTGTACCAATATATATTTGGCTATTAGATATCTCACGAGATTTTGACATATTATATATATATATATATATGGGCTTCATTAGATGTTCGACATAAAGTCCGTACATACAAATATTGATATATTAAAATTGGCTGTTAATCATCCCAAGTCATCAATTCGATGTATGCTTCGATGTATAATAAAAATCGACATATGAATTACTATATCAAAACTCTGTTGGTTATATATCGATTTTTCACTTCAATATTTTAATTTCACAATTTCAAGACTTCGATTTTCATATTGAATACTTGAACTTGTGGGACATGTACTGGTATATATAAGAAATTACCAATAATTCAAAAAGTTTAAATTCACAATTTCAAGACTTCGATTTTAGTATTGAATACTTGAACTTGGGGGACTATTGATATACCAAATATTCAATCAATGACATGGCACATTACACGTCAGATTAAAAGTCAAAACCAGGATCAAACTCTGTCTTAATCGACATAGACCAAATCTGGTCCTATTCGACATAGACCAAATAAGGCCATATTCGATATATATTACTGTCTACTCAACCAAGACCATATATGGTCTTATTCGACATAGAGCAAAACTGGTCCATATGTATACCCTTATGAAGTTCGACATACCAATATGTCAAACTTAACTAATCTATGTCCCATTGAATGATTTTGGTACTAAACTCTGCATGAACTTGCTACATCAACCCAGCGATGTAGTTCTTCGACTTATATATCTCAATTGGATCGAACCAGGTGAGATTCAACCCGAAAAGATCTGATCGACCCGAAAGATCCGCTTTAGAAAACTATAAATAGGCAGCATTTATTACTCTTCAAGGTAGGTTCTCAACAACTACTATAACTACTTTATGTCACTATCTTCAACTGTTCTGACTTTAGCATCGGAGGGTCTATGCCGGGTCAACCACCGGCACAACCTGACGAGTTCCTTTGAGCCCATGGTTAGGTTCCTTGAAAGTAGAGTCCATCTCGATCTGACCAGGCAGGATTCTATACTATGCAAAGCGGATATCAGCATTATGTGGCACATTGACCGTGGACCAAACACTCAGACAAAAAACCTTTTCATCAGTTGGCGCCGTCTGTGGGAACCACTAACCAGTGTTCGAGTAGGAATGACGACCAGATCAAAAGCAGCAATGGCAGAGGCCGCAGCACGCGAACGTGAGCTGCAAGGAGATAATTTAGGAAACGATAAAATTAGCATGCACGATGAGGAAGGAGCAGGAACAGGAGCAGGTGCTGGACCTTCACGACCGACTGAAGAAGATTACAAATTTGCTCGACAAGAGTTACATGAACTCATCAATACCGCACACAAATAGTGGGTGAGCAGTCGAAGCTTCAAGATGTTGAACGTCGAAGGCCTAAATCTCCAGAGCATCACACAGGAAAAGGAAGGGATGAACAAGCAATCTCGAAAGACGTAAACAGTAGACCGTGGGAGCAACCAAATCGACCACCCAAAGGAAACAGACCAGGACCTGTGGAATTCTCTGTCGGAGTGAATAAATTTGCATCCCAAGTCAAATGTTTAACAAAGAAGTTAGAAGACAAAGAAAAGAGAGTCGAAGAAGGAGCTTCGTGAATTCAAACAAACAAAAGATCCCCGTTTTGTGATGAAATATACTTTGAAAGATTGCTACCAACACACAGAATGTCAACCGGTTTGTCTAGATACGATGGGAAGGGAGACCCTCATAGAATAGTGTCCGGCAAGCCAACTGTATGGCTGCCATTTATTGTAATAAATAAAGGAACTATTCAATTTAGATTAATAAATGCATCTTTATTATATGGTCAACTTTATCTTATGTAATAATTATCTACGCATAAGGATATAAGTCCTTAGATCACAGGGCTATGGGACAACCCGTGGACTGATCTCCAAGGCCGTGATCTAGAACATATTCAAGAGTCGTAGAATCCAATCGAGATGGGACATCGTTGGATTCGGTTAGACTCTCACTAATGTGTATACTCCGATGAACTGGAGGACGCTGGGGTCCACGAGCGTGACTGGGATAGTCGATACACATAAGTGGGTGGCTTGCTGGGATGGAAAGTGCACTGAATACCCCAATTAGGAAATAACTCATCATGGAAGCGGTAGTCGCATATCGGAGTTGAAGTTATTCCAATTTACAACAGTATACGAGGAATGATCCCCAAACACTTGAGGTGATAGGGTTTATCTGGTGCGAGAACGTCTATACTTAGATGTGAATTCCGACTGACTGGAGATCGCCAGAAAGTCTCTGTGGATTCACGTTGGGTATAGAGGAACTCGTATGCAGGTTCATATCATCAACAAAGGATCCATTGACCCGACTTGATAGGTTGGGAAATTCTCCTATGGATTTCTGTGAGAAATTAATTCTGGTAAAATCCTTGGCCAAGGTATCTGACGGCTTTATGAAAGTAGCTCATAAAGATTAAGTCAAAGAGAATTATTTCGAGATCAGAATGCATAAAGTCAAAACAAAATAAAAGGGAACCGATGAAAAATCCATGCCCTTAAGTATTGACTGGGAGATCGATCGATGGAGAGATTATAGCGTATATGGAAATTGTAAATGATTAAAAGGTTCACTGAATTAATTCACCAGTGATTGGGCTCCATGGGCTTGTGGCCAGACATCGACCGTGGAGTGTGGGAGAATTCCCAAATTAGCAGGGGTGCTAATTTTGGAATGATCAGTCGACAGAGTGTTCGATTGATTTAGAGTATTTAATACTCGAGTAATTAAATAAATATTTAATTATAACCCACGGCCAATTATGTGGTGAACCTACGGGGGCATACACAATACACATGAAGCGAAAGCGAGGAAATGAAGAACAACTGAGTCAACTAAATCGACTGGGTCGATTGGGGTGACTGGGTCGACTGGGTCGACTGGGTCAACTGGGTCGACCCAATTGGAGCGAAAGTGATCCAATTGGAATTGGATCAAGTTTGTAAATTAAATGGGAATTTAATTTGTGAGTTAATTAATTAAATTGGATTTAATTGATCAAGGGAATATTTAATTAAATAGACTTAGAGTCTAATTTAATTAAACGAGAAAGAAATAAATTAATTGGGCTATTTAATTGGGAATTAAATAAAGACCCAATTAATTGAATCTAGTATGGGCCATGAATTAAATTAGAAGACTTAGTCTTCCAATTAAAAAGGCCATGGCCCATGTAGGAGAATTAGAAGACTTGGGAGTCCTAACCTAGGAAGATTAGGATGATGAGATTCCTATAAGTAGGAGACCTAAGGTCATATCTCATACACACTAATCAAGAGCCAAAAAGCCAAGTCAAGAAAATTCTCTCCCTCTCTCCCTAGTGTGATCGGCCGAACCTCTTCTTCCTTTTGGAAGAATTTTTCGATCTCGTTCTCGTTCCAATCTTGTTCTCTAATCCTAGATATTAATATATCCTATGTTCTAGCCGATTAGGATATATTATATTTCGTGATATTGTGGTGTATCAACTCGTAGAGGCGCAACACGTGGGGCGCTACAACGAAGCTTGGATCGATTCTACCGAGGGAGAAAACGCAACGACTTTGCTGCTTACTTGGATTTGCTAGGAGACAGGTATAATTTGGATCTAATTATTCTTGTCGTTTTATATTCATATATATACATCCAGTTTAGTATCCTGGCAAGATTCCGTAAGAGGTCCTTAAAAATTTTTGTTTTCCGCTGTGCTAAGGGCTGTTTATCTTACCGAATCCCAACAGTGGTATCAGAGCCAACTCTGGCTTTGTATATATATGAATTTGCAAATTCTGTGTTTTAAATCATATGTTTGATTTATGTGTGGCCAGTTCTTTTACTATGCATGTTTTAGAACGTAGATCTGATTAACTTGGAGTTAATAGAAAAATTTTGATTCAAAATTTTATCATGTTAATTTTAATTTTTGGATTGGGATTTAATTAGATCTGTTTTTAATTAAATCAAAGTAATCAAGAAAAACACAAGGGAAATTGTTTTAATTGGATCCAACCGCGGTGGCACGCGGCGGTGCGCGGCAGCGCACCGCGGCTGGGCGGCCACCGCACGCTGCTGCCCACGGCAGCGTGCGAACAGCACGCTGGCAGCGCGTGCGGCACACAGCAGCAGCCTACGGGCTGCCTGCCGTGTGCTGTCACGCGCAGCCGCGCGCTGCCGTGCGCTGCCACGCGCAGCAGCGGCTGCTACGGGCAGCCCACGCGCGGACTTCGTGGCTGCGCGTGTGCTGTCCACGTGGCAGTCTTCGATTGGCCACTTCGTGGCTGATTTTTGGTTGGACTCTAATTCTGCCTATTTTGGAAAGTTTGAAAAATCTTGGAGATTTGTGAGATTAGGAAACTTGGAGTTTTGGATAAGGTAGGAATCTTGGAAGATTTGGGAACTACCTTAGTTATCTAATCTAATCAAAATAGGATTATCTTGAGAATCTTGGAGATTTGGTAAATTGGGAAACTTAGAGTTTTGGACAAGATAGGAATCTTGGAAGATTTGTAACTATCTTAATTAACCAACTTAATCAAGATAAGAATTGTAGATTACTTAGAACTCAAGTAAGAGTTAATTAATCTTAGAGATTAATTATTAATTCAAAATTAATTAACTTGGATAATTTTGTGAATTAAAATTAAAGGAGCCGATAAATTTACATTTATGCCCTTATGTGAATTTATGCATGTTCTTGAGTGAATATGTGGATTGGTCGATTTTGCCCCTAAGCCCTGTGTAGTTTTGGTTTATTTATTTTATGGGTTGTAATTAAATGGGCCTGATTGGTGCCCCTTGCTTGCGCAATTAAAATGTAATAGAATAGGGTCATTATAAGTTAGACTTAGTTTAGGCTTGGAGCCGAGAAGACCTCATGAAGACTTGGAGATCCACATGGAGGCCCATTACCTTGGAGGACATGGAGGCCCAATTCATTACATGGAGGCCCAATCAAGGAGGATATTACAAGAAGGCCCATGCATGTATGGGTTAGTAAAATTGTAATAGTTAGGACATTTAATTTCCACCCTAGACTGACCAATTGATCCATCGCATGGCTCGTGATGGATCGCATAGGATGGGCAATCGATCAATCATATCCTGCTAGGTGATGTATGTTTACTTATTATTCTTTGATGTATGTCATGCATGCTTAGAATAGATAACGTAAACAAAATAAAGCATAATCTGATGAGACCTCGCACAAGAAAATTGAAAAACCTCCAATTGAACTTTAAAATTCAATTATAATATTAAATCGAATAACGGGCGCATATGAATGGTGTCTATGGTCCGAGCCTATCCAATTACTAGGTCTTAAGCATATTGTACGAATATATCTCGATGTCTCACGAGTCGTGGGTCGAGCTATAGGAAGATAATATGTTTATTGCCTCGATGCACAGTTTAGTGCCAAGGGAGGGGATAGCAAGGTTCTAGGCGCTGTCTCACGAGTCGTGGGGCGTCTAGGATTGAACTATTTCTCTCCACGAGTATTGGACATGATTTAACGCTAGTAAATATGGATGTCTCACGAGTCGTGGGTCCATAACGAAAAACGAGGCTAAATGAACTCAAGGGTTAGCTGCGATGGTTAACCGACGACGATGTCGACCACCAAGTGGATCTAATAGTATGGCCAACGAGTCGTGGGTACTAGAAGATTGCATTTGGGCCTTGAGCCCGCTAGGATATTTTAATATTCCCGAAACTTATGTGGGGGCATAAGATTTTGATTAAAATAGTGGGAGTAATTTACAAATAAAAACCATGTTTGTAAATTGTGCATTTAAAATTAATCATTCGCGTATTTATTTCTTCTATCATCTTTTTAATAGATATGATGACTAAAGAGCTTAGAGCACTTAGAGATTTGTCCATCTCATCACTTGAACGTAACATTTTAACTGGACCAAACCTGCACTTCTGGACACACCACTTGAATGGACTTTTTGATGCTGAAAACATTTCATACGTTTTGTCTGTACCTCCACCCGTTGATATTTCACATGATGTTCCCGAAGAGCTTCGAAAGAGCATCACCAAATGGAAATTGGATGATAGCTTAGCTCGTGATTACATGTTGGAATATATGTCACTTGATCTGCGGTTACAACATGAGCATATGGTATCCGCGAAAGAGATTCTCTCGAATCTCAAATTCCTTTATGGGATTAGAGATGGACGTCGCAGATTCGCGATAACAAGAGAACTCTTGCAAGCAAGAAAGAGAAAAGAAACTCCTGTCGGAATCCACGTACACAAGATGATTCGACTTCTTTCTGAACTCGATGATATGGGTGTCGTGATGGACAATGTTTTTCGTGTGGATTTAATCCTACAATCTCTTCCTAGATCATATGACAGTTTTGTCGCGGACTTGAATCTCCAAAGGCGAGAGATTACTGTGCACGTCCTGCGACAAATGCTCGAGGAACATGAAGCTTCTTTTGGAAAGAAAGCAGGGGTTGGTAATAGGACTGGGCGGCAATCAAAGTCAAAACAAATGGAAACCAGAGCTCCTTACTGCACGAGGTCAAGGGAGAGGATCAAAGTAGAGTTCTTGGAGAACTCGAAAGGTATATTCCTTGTTGAAGTTAATTTATCAATTAACTGTGCATCTTGGGTGTTGGACACTGCTTGTGGTTCTCATCTTTGTAATGAT
Source organism: Penstemon davidsonii (assembly GCA_034814905.1). Classification (NCBI taxonomy): domain Eukaryota; kingdom Viridiplantae; phylum Streptophyta; class Magnoliopsida; order Lamiales; family Plantaginaceae; genus Penstemon; species Penstemon davidsonii. Next base: position 4,921 of record JAYDYQ010001181.1, on the reverse strand, counting down.
TTACAGGTGATGGGAGCAACAAGGCCACTTAGGCCTGGGGATTGGATCCTGCGATTTGGCAATGGAGCTAGAGCTGCTGCCGAGGCCATAGGCGAAGTGGAGTTAGATTTAGGTGGTAATAAGTTAGTCCTTAGGAACGTTCTTTATGTACCTGGCTTAGTGAAAAACATTATTTCCATTCCTGTTTTAGATAATGAAGGTTTTAATTTTTCTATTAATAAAGGTTCATTTTCATTATTTATGAATGATCATTTGTTTTTCACTGGTACATTAAGAGATGGACTATATACCATAGAACCACCTAAATTAGTTATGCACGTACAACAAAACAAAAGAAAACAAGATAATGAAATATCTGCCCAATTATGGCACGCTCGACTTGGACATATATCCAAGTCAAGGATTCAAAAGTTAGCATCATCTGGCGCGCTTGAGATCAAGCACATTGATGAAATGCCAACATGTGAACCATGTCTTAAGGGTAAAATGGCTAAGTTGCCATTTAAAGGAAACCCTGAGCGAACCAAGCAAACATTGGACTTGATACATACTGACGTATGTGGACCACTAAGAAAAAGTGCCCGAGGAGGCTACGACTACTTCATCACCTTCACTGACGACTATAGTCGTTATGGGTATGTGTTCTTGCTAAAACACAAGTCTGAAGCCTTTGAGCGATTCAAAGAATTCAAGATGGAAGTAGAGAATCAACTTGGTCATACGATAAAGGCTCTTCGTTCTGACCGAGGTGGAGAATTTCTTAGTAACGAATTTCTGAATTATCTTGTTGAGCATGGAATATTATCTCAGTGGACTCCTCCTGCTACACCGCAATTAAATGGAGTAGCTGAGAGAAGGAATCGAACCTTGATGGACATGGTTCGATCCATGATGAGTGCCACTGACCTTCCTCTTTCATTTTGGGGACATGCCCTCCTCACGGCAACGAAGATACTAAATATGGTACCTTCTAAATCCGTACAAAAGACACCATACGAATTATGGTTTGGCAAGGCACCCTCATACGCATTCATGCGCATATGGGGATCTCCCGCTTACGTCAAGAAGCTAGTGGGAGATAAATTGGAAACAAAATCCACTTTGTGCAAATTCGTGGGGTATCCAGAAAACTCGATAGGATACGAGTTCTATGATCCTACAAGACAAACTACGTTTGTCTCAAGGAACGCACACTTCTTAGAGAAGGATTTCTTGGTAGACAAGAAAGAACATAACATAGAACTGGATGAGGTCACTGAAGCTGAAAAGGCCGAAGAGGTCGAACAAGCTGACCCATCACCACAGGCAGTGGGAGAACAAGAGCATGAAAGTGCACCAGTAAGTACACCAATACTTCGTAGGTCAGAAAGACAACGTAGAGAACCCGAAAGGTACTACGGTCTGCTGCATGAGACTGGACAGTCTCTGACCGACCCAAGGACTTACGATGAAGCTATGTTGGACATAGATTCGGGAAAGTGGCGCGAAGCCATGGAATCCGAATTGGACTCCATGCACTCAAACAAGGTCTGGACCTTGGTAGATCCACCAGTGGGAGTGACTCCCGTGGGTTGCAAGTGGATCTATAAGCGAAAGCTAGGAGTGAACGGAGAGGTAATAACTACAAGGCGCGACTAGTGGCAAAAGGATACACTCAAAGACCAGGCATTGACTTTGAGGAAACCTTCTCGCCCGTCGCAATGCCTAAATCCATTCGAATCTTGCTAGCCATAGCTGCGTGGTATAACTACGAGATATGGCAGATGGATGTGAAGACCGCCTTCCTCAATGGAGACATTGATAAGGAGATCTACATGGAGCAACCAAAAGGATATGCATCCAAAGGAGATGAGCACAAGGTGTGTAAACTCCAGAGGTCCATTTATGGACTAAAGCAAGCTTCCCGAAGTTGGAACATCCGTTTCGATGAAACAATCCAAACGTTTGGATTCATCAAAAACGTGTTCGAACCTTGCGTGTACAAGAAGATCAGTGGGAGTACAGTTGAATTTTTGGTGCTTTACGTTGATGACATCCTTCTCATTGGAAACAATATAAAGGTGTTATCCGAAACGAAAGCATGGTTGTCTACACAATTCTCAATGAAGGATTTGGGAGAAGCATCCTTTGTACTAGGTATAAGGATCTACCGAGATAGATCAAAAGGACTGCTGGGCCTCTCCCAATCACAGTACATAGATAAAATACTGAAGAGATTCCGTATGGAAGAATCCAAGAGAGGATTACTTCCAATGAGACATGGTATTGCACTCTCTAAGTCTATGGCCCCAAAGACGCCTGAAGAGAGAAGCAATATGTCTCAAATACCGTATGCCTCCGCTATTGGAAGCATAATGTATGGTATGCTATGTACTAGACCAGACGTGGCGTACGCATTAAGCGTTACGAGTCGCTATCAGTCTGATCCAGGAGAGCAGCACTGGATAGCCGTAAAGGCAATTCTGAAGTACCTGAGAAGGACTATGGAATTGTTCTTGGTATACGGTGGAGGAGAATTGAAATTGGAAAGCTTTACAGATTCGAGCTTCCAATGTGATGTAGACGATTTCAAGTCAACATCTGGATACATATTTTGCCTCAATGGTGGTGCGGTAAGCTGGAAAAGCTCCAAGCAAGATACTACCGCAGATTCAACCACCGAAGCAGAGTACATTGCAGCGTGTGAAGCCGCTAAGGAAGGTGTTTGGATGAAAAACTTCATCCAGGAATTGGATGTGATACCTAGCATTGCTGAGCCCATTACTATCTTCTGTGATAATAATGGAGCAATAGCGCAAGCAAAGGAGCCGAGATCTCATCAGAAATCCAAGCACGTACTTCGACGATACCATTTGATAAGGGATATCATTGGTAGAGGAGACATTAAGATGGAACGTGTCGACTCAGAAGATAATATCGCGGACCCGCTTACGAAGCCACTGCCTCAAAAGGCATACGAGAAACATCTGATAAAGATGGGACTCAAGAACATAGAAAGTTGGCTTTAGGACAAGTGGGAGATTGATAGAATAGTGTCCGGCAAGCCAACTGTATGGCTGCCATTTATTGTAATAAATAAAGGAACTATTCAATTTAGATTAATAAATGCATCTTTATTATATGGTCAACTTTATCTTATGTAATAATTATCTACGCATAAGGATATAAGTCCTTAGATCACAGGGCTATGGGACAACCCGTGGACTGATCTCCAAGGCCGTGATCTAGAACATATTCAAGAGTCGTAGAATCCAATCGAGATGGGACATCGTTGGATTCGGTTAGACTCTCACTAATGTGTATACTCCGATGAACTGGAGGACGCTGGGGTCCACGAGCGTGACTGGGATAGTCGATACACATAAGTGGGTGGCTTGCTGGGATGGCAAGTGCACTGAATACCCCAATTAGGAAATAACTCATCATGGAAGCGGTAGTCGCATATCGGAGTTGAAGTTATTCCAATTTACAACAGTATACGAGGAATGATCCCCAAACACTTGAGGTGATAGGGTTTATCTGGTGCGAGAACGTCTATACTTAGATGTGAATTCCGACTGACTGGAGATCGCCAGAAAGTCTCTGTGGATTCACGTTGGGTATAGAGGAACTCGTATGCAGGTTCATATCATCAACAAAGGATCCATTGACCCGACTTGATAGGTTGGGAAATTCTCCTATGGATTTCTGTGAGAAATTAATTCTGGTAAAATCCTTGGCCAAGGTATCTGACGGCTTTATGAAAGTAGCTCATAAAGATTAAGTCAAAGAGAATTATTTCGAGATCAGAATGCATAAAGTCAAAACAAAATAAAAGGGAACCGATGAAAAATCCATGCCCTTAAGTATTGACTGGGAGATCGATCGATGGAGAGATTATAGCGTATATGGAAATTGTAAATGATTAAAAGGTTCACTGAATTAATTCACCAGTGATTGGGCTCCATGGGCTTGTGGCCAGACATCGACCGTGGAGTGTGGGAGAATTCCCAAATTAGCAGGGGTGCTAATTTTGGAATGATCAGTCGACAGAGTGTTCGATTGATTTAGAGTATTTAATACTCGAGTAATTAAATAAATATTTAATTATAACCCACGGCCAATTATGTGGTGAACCTACGGGGGCATACACAATACACATGAAGCGAAAGCGAGGAAATGAAGAACAACTGAGTCAACTAAATCGACTGGGTCGATTGGGGTGACTGGGTCGACTGGGTCAACTGGGTTGACTGGGTCAACTGGGTCGACCCAATTGGAGCGAAAGTGATCCAATTGGAATTGGATCAAGTTTGTAAATTAAATTGGAATTTAATTTGTGAGTTAATTAATTAAATTGGATTTAATTGATCAAGGGAATATTTAATTAAATAGACTTAGAGTCTAATTTAATTAAACGAGAAAGAAAGAAATTAATTGGGCTATTTAATTGGGAATTAAATAAAGACCCAATTAATTGAATCTAGTATGGGCCATGAATTAAATTAGAAGACTTAGTCTTCCAATTAAAAAGGCCATGGCCCATGTAGGAGAATTAGAAGACTTGGGAGTCCTAATCCTAGGAAGATTAGGATGATGAGATTCTTATAAGTAGGAGACCTAAGGTCATATCTCATACACACTAATCAAGAGCCAAAAAGCCAAGTCAAGAAAATTCTCTCCCTCTCTCCCTAGTGTGATCGGCCGAACCTCTTCTTCCTTTTGGAAGAATTTTTCGATCTCGTTCTCGTTCCAATCTTGTTCTCTAATCCTAGATATTAATATATCCTATGTTCTAGCCGATTAGGATATATTATATTTCGTGATATTGTGGTGTATCAACTCGTAGAGGCGCAACACGTGGGGCGCTACAACGAAGCTTGGATCGATTCTACCGAGGGAGAAAACGCAACGACTTTGCTGCTTACTTGGATTTGCTAGG
>JAYDYQ010001178.1:0-17532 GCA_034814905.1 Penstemon davidsonii | reverse complement strand
ACTTCAGTTGGGCAGGACCTCGCGGCCGCGAGTTCAAATCTCGCAGCCGCGAGGTTGAGGCAGAGAGTTTAAACAACTCTCTGCCACCAACTCGCGGCCGCGAGCCTCAACCTCGCGGCGGCGAGGTGAGGCAGGGCCTAAAACCTTGATTTTTGTTCTTTCTTTCGCTTTAGGTCCCTCCGCGGTCGAAAGTGACTTGCAATCCACGCACGAAATGTTCGGAAATTGCTTCAATGCGTCGAGTCCTGCAAATCACCGATAAACACAGTTAGAACACGAACAAAACACGAAAAACTAACAAAGGCCGAACAAAGGGACCGAAAGCACAAAAGACACGAAAACACGCGGAGACAAACAGAAACTCGGATCAAAACAAGATGTTTTGGGCTTAAAGAGATAGGTAATAACGACGTTTTCACGGCGTTATCAACACCCCCAAACTTAAACACTTGCTCGTCCCCGAGCAAAGAAAACAAAACAAAACAAAAACAAAACAAGAACAAGAACAAGCATGCTTAAGATCAAAATGCCAAAGCTTAACACTTTCGAATTATTCTTAAAACAAGCTCCACGTGTGTTTGTGATGGCTTCGGCTAGATTCTATCTAAGGTGAATACGTCCCGATAGGTTAAAATCAAATGTTCTATTTGCACGGACTTCTAGTGTCTCACAAAGAATCTCTCCTAGCCGTAGATTATAAACTTAATGCTCAAATCACATTACGAAGCTAAGTTGTAGGCATTTTAAGAGTGTTGTCCCTATTCTTGAACTAGTTAACAATTTTAGTCCCTAGCTCTTTCTCACTATACTTTGCTTTTTCTTTTGATTTACAATGATAACACAGCACTTTCTGCTTTACAATAAACTTGCAATACGATACTAGCACTAATGATGATCATTGCTTGTGCTACTATACATTTTTTTTTTTTTTTGTCTTTTGTGGGCTACTAGCACCATTCCTTTTTCTTCTTTTGTGCATACTAAGATTTTCTATTACAAAGCTTTCACTATTACAACGAGATAGAATAATTACGAAAACGTGCCATGAATTTCATCAATGAAGGCTTAGCCTTTCTTTTCTCACATAGAAGTGCATACATTTAAGCAACTTCTCTACTCGTTTCTTTTAAGAGCTAGGTGTTCAAAGGTCTTTCATTCTTGAGAAGGGTTTGCTCCCCCAAACTTAGTTCATTTTGTTCATTTTACACCTTGTTTTCAAACTAAAGTTTGGAGAGAATCTAAGTTACACAAAAGGAATCCTAGAACCTATTATCACTAAAGTTCTTCATTCACCTCCAATACAACATAGTCTTAGCCAATGTGCTCAAATTTTTGTAGAGCATGCTGAAAGAATAATAAGAATTTGAAAAATTTTGGCGGGTCGACCTAGCATGCAACAAGCGCGACCTTAACACCTTTACACCCCCAAACTTAAAATGCACAATGTCCCCATTGTGTGAATTTAGAATGACGGAAAAGAGGTCGACACGACAAAAACAAGAACACAACAAAAACACAAGCAAAACAAAACAAAACAAAGCGATAAATGAGCGAGCACGGCTCTAATAATCCAACATGCACAAAATGGAAATTTAAAAGTGTCAATAACATTGTACAAATCTCCAAAAGCTGGAAAACAATACCAATACAATACGGAAATAAAAATAAAACATTTTAGCTCAAAATAAACCGACGGGACTACATAAATATAAAGGCAACGTCCCTTTTATATGGATCATGTAGCTCAAGCATCCCGTGGTTACTCCCATCTTTATTGGTTTCGTGCATCGCGGGCACGATCCTCCTCTTCATCGATGTGCATCTCGTCCGCTTGATCTTCTTGCGGTAGCGGGGGTAGATTTATCCGCCTAGGAAGTGCGGGTAGTTGAAGTGCATTGAACCTATCATCCCCGAGTAGCGCACGGTAAACCAGGTCTGGGCGGTCACTCATTGCATAGACAAACCGAGCCAAATCATGCACTTCATCCCGGATATTTGTCGGTTCCCTTCTTCTTGGCAATCTTGGTTGCACATCAACTTGCTCCTCCTCGTGACCTTCCTGACCCTCATGACCTTCTTGATCAACCCCAGCGTACGTGTAGACTTTACCGGTGTAAGCACTCCTGTAGTCTAGCTTCAAAGTCTTGCAGATAGCTAGTGTGTTGATCGGACCAGTCAACTTAGTTTCTTCGCTGACCTCCCCAAAGTCGACCCCGGCATTTCTACACAATCCGTCAATGAGGTGCGGAAACACAAAACTCCTTATGTTAGCTTTCTTCTTCGAAATCGTTTCCTCGAGCACCTCATTTATTATCCGACCAACGTTGAGCGAAAGTCCCCGGGTGAGTGCATAGAGTAGAGGGATGCGATCCTCACCGTAATATGTATTGTGTTTGGCCGGACGGAAGTGAGAGAGCAAGACCATAGACCAAGCTTTGGCTTCTTGAGTCAAGCGGTTATGTGCCACCTTCGGAATACCACGAACAACTGTTCCGGGCAAAGTGATGAACTCTTTCATTTGATCCAAAGTGCTCCTACGGTAGTTGAATAGTTCATCGAGCTCATCGTCTTGGTTCGAAGGCCATTCGATTCTGTAATAGGCGTTAATAGTGTCCGGATCAAATTTGATCTCCCTACCCCTCACAGTTGTGGCACTGTCTTCGCTATTCCAACCGTCGTTAGCATAAAATTCTCTAACGATCTCGCCGGCGAAGGTATCACGAGGTGGCCGTTTCAAGAATTCGGTCCAACCTCTGGCTTCAATCCGCTCTTGCAAATAAGGAAAGGCTTCCTTCTCATATTCCACAAATCTCTCCGCAACGAATGACCAACCTTTGTCTTCCGTATAAGCGTCCGAGGCTGGTTTAGACATGAACCTAAAGGTGTCGTAGTCTTCTTCGACCACCTTTTTCTTCCCCTTAGAGTCTCTTTTCTTCCTAGGAGGATCGCTAGAACTAGCACCTTTCGATTTACCCACATTCGAACTAGCTCCTTTTGATTTTCCCATTATTGCTCAAACGTATTCTCCCCTTTTTATCGAATGCCCAAATTTCCCCCAAATTTGTGTTTCAACCACACAACTTCAACAAACCAATACCAACTCAACACCACAACCAAGAACTAGCAAATGGAGCAAAATTATTCTCACAGGCAATATATCAAACACTTTGTGTTCACTCCTCAATTTACTAATTCTCTTCAATATTTTCAAGAACTTCCACCCAAAAATCACAATACCAACAATTATAGCAATTCCAATAAGGTGTTAAGCCACACTTACCTTTTGATGCACAAAATCGGTTGAAGTCGAAGAATTTCGAACTTTTGAAGTTTAGGTGTTGAACTCGGTTTTTGATTAAGTGATGGGGGAATTGAGGCTTTTGGAGTGAATTGGTGAGTTGGGTGATTGTGTGAGTGAGGAGGGATTGAGAGTGAAGGAGAGACGGATTTGAGTGAGTGAGAATGAGGGATTGGATTGAGAGAGTTTTGTGAGAGGGAGGAGGAGAAATTTGAAATTGTGAAGTGAGGGAGAAATGTGAGTTGTAATCGGGTGTTAAAAGAAGGCACGTCTCGCGGCCGCGGGACTTAACCTCGCGGCCGCGAGATTTATGCCGTAGCCTAGGAAAGATTTTTACCCACACCTCGCGGCCGCGGAACTTAACCTCGCGGCCGCGAGATACTTGCCGTAGCCTGGCAGAATTTTTGGCCAACACCTCGCGGCCGCGGAACTTAATCTCGCGGCCGCGAGGTTTATGCCGTAGCATTGCTGCCCAGCTGCGAGGTTTTTTTTTTTTTTTTTTTTATAAGCTCAATACAACTACTCACCCGACTTTGTTCTCAATCCAAGGTTCGTTCGCTTGACCTCGCTCGATCTGTGCTTGTCAATCCTCGATCTTTTAAGCGCGCTCATTTACCTACAACACAACACACGAAAACAAAAACAAAAACAAAAACAACACAAAACACAAAACACAAAACACAAAACGCAAAAGATAAAAGCAATAGGCTTGGGTTGCCTCCCAAGAAGCGCTTGTTTATAGTCGTGAGCTCGACTTGGATACGGCATGATAACTTCATTGCAAGACCACGGAAGTCTTGTTCCTTTCAAATTCTCCGCCCCAATAATGTTTAAGGCGTTGTCCATTCACCTTAAATTTGTTTCCGGTTGAGGGATCGGAAATTTCCACGGCTCCATAGGGGAATGCCTCGACGACTTGGAATGGTCCCGACTAACGTGACTTGAGCTTTCCGGGAAATAGTCGAAGCCTCGAGTTAAAGAGTAGCACTTGTTGGCCTGGTTCGAACTTCCTTTCCACTATACGTCGATCGTGCCATTTTTTCATCCTTTCCTTTTAAAGCTTGGCATTCTCATAAGCTTCCAACCGAAATTCGTCAAGTTCATTCAATTGTAGCAACCGTTTCTCTCCGGCTAGACTTGCATCCATGTTTAGCTTCTTGACGGCCCAATAGGCTTTGTGTTCTAATTCCAATGGTAGATGACAAGATTTTCCGAACACAAGCTTATAGGGAGACATCCCGATTGGCGTCTTGTAAGCGGTACGATAAGCCCATAGAGCATCGTCAAGTCTCAGCGACCAATCCTTTCGGTTAGGAGATACCGTCTTTTCCAAGATACTCTTTATTTCACGGTTGGATATCTCGGCTTGCCCATTAGCCTGCGGGTGATATGCAGTCGTCACCTTGTGCTTCACTCCATATTTCGCCAAAAGAACATCAAGCCCACGGTTACAAAAGTGGGAACCGCCGTCGCTTATTATTGCTCTTGGTGTACCAAAACGATTGAAGATATTTTTCTTGATGAAACTCATGACTGCTTTTGAATCATCCGTTGGAAATGCGCTTGCTTCTACCCACTTGGAAACATAATCAACGGCTACTAGAATGTATTGGTTCCCTTTAGAAGGTACAAAAGGTCCCATGAAGTCTATTCCCCATACATCAAATAACTCCACTTCAAGAATGGTCGTTAGTGGCGTCTCATTTCTTTGGGAAATGCTTCCTACCCTTTGGCACCGATTGCATTGAGACACGAACATATGCGCATCTTTGAATAGGCTAGGCCAATAGAACCCCGATTGCAACACTTTTGCGGCCGTACGATCTCCTTTGAAATGTCCTCCATAAGGTGCGGCGTGGCAATCCTTTAGAATTGCATGTGTTTCCTCCTCGGGAATGCACCTCCTGATGACCCTGTCTGCACAAATCTTAAAAAGAAACGGCTCATCCCATACAAAACTCTTTACATAATGTAAAAACCTTTTCTTTTGTTGATAAGTAAAATCAGGGGGTAGTAAATCACATACCAGATAGTTAACGTAGTCGGCATACCATGGAGTTGGAGATTGTGCGAGGGAAAAGAGTTGTTCATCCGGAAAAGCCTCATTGATAATCTCGGGATCTTCCCTAGCTTTGGCGTTCTCGAGCCTAGATAAATGATCGGCTACTTGATTTTTGGACCCTTTCCTATCCTTGATCTCCAAATCAAATTCTTGAAGCAATAAGATCCATCGGATTAGTCGGGGTTTCGCATCTTTCTTCGCCATCAAGTATCTAATAGCCGAATGATCCGTGTAGACTATCACCTTTGTACCAACCAAATAAGCTCGGAATTTATCAAAAGCAAACACCACCGCCAAAAGTTCCTTTTCAGTAACTGTGTAGTTCATTTGGGCATCGTTCAGTGTTTTGCTCGCATAGTAGATAGAGTGAAAAATCTTGCTTTCCCTTTGTCCCAAAACAGCCCCTACTGCTATATCACTCGCGTCGCACATTACTTCGTAAGGTAAGCTCCAGTCCGGTGCCACAACAATTGGTGCTGAGATTAGCATTTGCTTCAAAGTCGTGAATGCTTCCAAGCATTGATCGGTGAAGATAAAAGGAACGTCTTTCTCCAATAAATTGCACAAAGGCTTGGATATTTGAGAGAAGTCTTTGATAAACCTTCTATAAAAGCCCGCGTGCCCAAGAAAACTCCGAATTCCTTTCACAGATGTAGGTGGAGGTAGTTTCTCGATCGTCTCGATTTTTGCTCTATCCACCTCGATACCTTTGCTCGAAATCTTGTGACCCAAGACAATGCCTTCTTTCACCATGAAATGGCATTTCTCCCAATTCAATACCAAGTTCGTTTCTTCACACCTTTGAAGCACTTTTTCCAGATTACCTAAGCATTCATCAAATGAATCCCCAAAGATAGAGAAGTCATCCATGAAGACTTCTACGAACTTCTCGATCATATCGGTGAAAATAGCCATCATACACCTTTGAAAAGTAGCGGGAGCATTGCACAAGCCGAAAGGCATTCTTCTAAAAGCAAACGTCCCATACGGACATGTGAAAGTAGTTTTCTCTTGATCCGCGGGGGCAATGACGATTTGATTAAAACCCGAGTATCCATCCAAAAAGCAATAGAAAGCTCTTCCCGATAGTCTATCCAACATTTGATCAATGAAAGGCAATGGGAAGTGATCTTTCTTCGTATTTTGGTTCAATTTCCGGTAGTCCATGCATACTCTCCACCCGGTGACCGTTCTAGAAGGTATCAACTCATTCTTTTCATTTGTTATCACCGTCATTCCGCTCTTCTTTGGAACACATTGCACCGGACTCACCCATTTGCTATCGGAGATAGGAAATACGATCCCGGAATCTAACCATTTGATTATCTCCTTCTTGACCACCTCTTTCATAATAGGATTCAATCTTCTTTGGTGTTCAACGGATTCTTTGAAATTGTCCTCCAAGTTGATCTTATGCATACAAAACGTGGGACTAATCCCTTTGATGTCGGCAATGGTCCACCCGATGGCTTTCTTCTAGCTCTTGAGAACTCTCAATAGCTTCTCTCTTTGAGTTTCCGTTAAGTCTGCCGCAATAATAACCGGCAAAGTAGAAGAATCCCCCAAATAAGCATAGTTCAAATGAGGTGGAAGTGGTTTCAACTCCAAGATTGGAGGCTCCTCGATAGATGATTTCAATGGCTTGGGGCTTGACAACGGCAAGTCGAGAGATTCAAATCTTTTTCTAAAGTTCTCCCCAACCGAATTAGCTTCCAATTGTGAAATGACTTGAGCCATTTCCTCAATCTCTTCATCAAGTTTGTTCAAGATAGCTCCTTCGATTAGATTCTCGTAGTGATTCTCCTCAAATGTATTAGCTACCAATGAATCAAGCATAAAAACAGAAGAACATTCTTCCTCGTCGTCCGGGTATCTCATGGCATTAAAGACATTGAATTTCACTTCTTCATCATGTACTCTCATAGTAAGTTCCCCTTTTTGTACATCAATCAAAGCTCTACCCGTAGCTAGAAATGGTCTCCCAAGAATGATAGGCACATTGACATCCGCCTCATAATCAAGAACAATAAAATCAACGGGAAATATGAACTTATCAACTCTTACCAAGACATCGTCGATTTTTCCTTCCGGATAAGTGATGGAACGGTCGGCAAGTTGCAAAGAGACCGTAGTAGGTCGTGCTTCTCCAATTCCGAGCTTTTGAAAGATAGATTTAGGCATTAGATTGATACTAGCTCCCAAATCACAAAGAGCTCTTCCAAAGTATTTATCACCAATCGTACACGGGATAGTGAAACTCCCCGGATCCTTGAGCTTTGGAGGCAATTTATTTTGCAAAATAGCACTACATTCCTCGGTTAGTGCAACCGTTTCAAATTCCCCCAATCTTCTTTTCTTTGAAAGCACGTCTTTCATAAACTTGACGTACTTAGGCATTTGCTCGAATGCTTCCACTAGAGGGATATTTATGTGCAACTGTTTCAAGATATTTAAGAACTTTTCAAATTTTTTCTCATCCTTCTTCTTTTGAAACCTTTGAGGGAACGGAGGAGTTGGTTTGCTTGCCGAAATCGGTGTTGAAATGATTGGCTCTTTAGGCACCTCCTTTTCCGATTCCACTTCTTCAACCAAGGACTCTTTACTTCCTTGTTGAGTCTCCTCGGCTTCCATTGGATTTTCATTAGGCATAGCCGGACCTTCATACCGTTTCCCGTTCCTCAAGGAAATAGCATTGACATGTTCATTTGATCCTTCTCTAGGCGACTCGGTTGTACTTGGCAAAGCTCCTTGAGGTCTTACACTTAAAGCTTGTGAGACTTGCACCATTTGAGTTTGAAGGTTCCTCAAAGCAACCGAGTGCTCTTGTTGATGTTTGAAGACGTCTTGCAGCTTCGAGTCATTATTTACCATATATTTGGTGGTATGTTTCATGAAATCACCAAATGCATCTTCCCACGAATGCTTTGACTCTACGGGTTGCTTTTGTCTATCTTGAAACCCGGGGGGAGCGGAGGATTGATGACCTTCTTGATATGGTTGTTGTTGGGCATTGTTTGGATTACTCTAAGAGAAGTTTGGATGCTTTTGCCAATGAGGAACATAGTTGTTTTGATATGGAGGATGTCCTTGATTGTTTCTATAGTTGTTCCCAAGGTAATTCACCGCCTCGGAATTTCCGGGACACATATCATAAGTGTGAGCTCCTCCACACGTCACACAACTAGGTGGCATGGCTTGTACTTGTTGGACTATTTCCGGCTTCTGGCCAAGTTTGTCCACTTTATTGCTCAAAATCGCCATTTGGGCACTCAATGCCGTAATTGCATCCAATTCGAGTCTTCCGGGAGTAGATTTAGCAGAAGTTGCTCTCTCGGACGTCCAAGAGTGATTGTTATAAGCCATGGTATCAAGAATTTCCCACGATTCATCGTAAGACTTAGAAAGCATAGCACCACCCGCAGTGGCATCGACTAGAGCTCTAGTAGGTCCATGCAACCCATTGTAAAATGTTTGCATTAGAATATAATCCGCTATGCCGTGGTGTTGACATTTCTTCAACAACTCCTTGAATCTCTCCCAAGCTTCATATAAAGATTCTTGATCTAATTGCCGGAATGCTAGAATATCATTCCTCAATTTGGTAGTCTTCGGGGGAGGGAAAAACTTCCTCAAGAACTTCCCGGTTAGATCTTCCCAAGAAGTTATAGATTGGGATTGTAGAGAATCCAACCAATCTTTTGCGAGGTCCCTCAATGAGTATGGAAATAGCATCAACCGCAAGGCATCCTTTGTTACACCCGCAATGATGAATGAATCACTAGTCATCATAAACTTCTTCAAGTGAGCATGAGGATCTTCACAAGAATGACCTCCAAATTGACCTTCGGCATTTAGCATATTGAACATTACCGGCTTGAGCTCAAAGTTAGGTGCCGTAATGGTAGGTCTGACAATGCAAGAACCGAGCTCATCCAACTTAGGTGTACCATACTCATTAATAGGTCGATTCCTATTATTTGGCTCTTCGGGAGCAATTTGTATAGGGTTCACCATAGCCGGATTAACTCCTTGATTTTCCATGGGTAGAGATTTACCCTTTTTCTTCCTTGCTTTTCTTCGCTTTCGAAAGGTCCTCTCAATCTCCGGATCAACAGGAGCAAGGGGTAATGTCGAAGCTCTTGGCATACACTGAGAGAAAGGTACCTATGAATACAAAGATCGCAAAGTAAATAGCAAATTCAAGCTAAGATACGCAAGAATATAAATTGGCAATAATCGTTACAATCCCCGGCAACGGCGCCAAAAACTTGTTACGTTCCAAATACGAGTACGTAATCGCGCAAGTATACGGTCGTTTACAAGTAATAAAGTGATAAGGGGTGTCGAAGCCACGAGGAATCAAACGAATAATTATCAAAATCTATTCTATTATCTTACTTGAACTTATATGAGTGATAGTAGTGAGATTGTAGCTTGTTTAATCAACTAAAGGTGAGGTGAGTAAGAATTACAATACTTTGATTCAATTAAGGAAGATTTCTAGATTTCCATGTCACCTATGTCGATCCAATACGAATGATTCACAAATTGATAACTATACTTATGTTTGTTGTTCAAGATTTCATAGAATATTCATACGTATCTTCCGACTTGCGTACGAACCTATCAAAATAGACTAATCCAATTTATGTCTAAAAGGATTAAACCTAAGTGATGCATTAGCTCCAAACCTTGTTAGAACATGAAATGACTTAGTTATATTCCTATCCTAAAATCAAATCACAATCTAGTTTTACAATCTAATCTTTAATCAACTATGTCTAGCAATTAGAGATCAATCCATTTCATCCTATGGTTGGCCTAACCACAAGTTGACAAAAGCTCAAACTAGATTAACAAACACTTATAAGCATAGCATTAACCATTAACTCATCATTCAATCATAAGCTCCATAAAAACCTAGGAGTTAAATGCTTAGCTACTCATATTAATCAACACAATATTCATTACATTAAACAAAGTCATAAGTACAAAATAAACAAGATAAAGGTTAAGAATAAGCTTATGTGATGAAATCTAATACAACTTCTCTCTCAAACCCTTGTGTTCTTCAATCCAAAAGTGCAAGCAAGGTTGAAGTCTTCAATGGAGGCAAAGAGATGAAAAGTGATCAAGAAGTTGTCTTTTGATTTCCTCCCTAACCCTTTAACCTAGCAAAACAACAAGTTCCTAATGCCTAAGTTACCCCAAAAATCATGGTAACTAAGACCAAAAAGCCCCCTAAAGAATGTTCAATTACAAAAGGGGGAAAAGGGGTTATGTACAAAAAGCCCCTCCAAAATGCGCAGAAAACAGAGCAGGTCTCGCGGCCGCGAGACCTAAGCTCGCGGCCGCGAGACTTCAGTTGGGCAGGACCTCGCGGCCGCGAGTTCAAAGCTCGCGGCCGCGAGGTTGAGTCAGAGAGTTTGAACAACTCTCTGCCACCAACTCGCGGCCGCGAGCCTCAACCTCGCGGCGGCGAGGTGAGGTAGGGCCTAAAACCTTGATTTTTGTTCTTTCTTTCGCTTTAGGTCCCTCCGTGGTCGAAAGTGACTTGCAATCCACGCACGAAATGTTCGGAAATTGCTTCAATGCGTCGAGTCCTGTAAATCACCGATAAAAACAGTTAGAACACGAACAAAACACGAAAAACTAACAAAGGCCGAACAAAGGGACCGAAAGCACAAAAGACACGAAAACACGCGGAGACAAACAGAAACTCGGATCAAAACAAGATGTTTTGGGCTTAAAGAGATAGGTAATAACGACGTTTTCACGGCGTTATCACTACGGCCAATTGATGGTGAACCTAGAGGGTCACACACAATACAGTTGGACAGTGACAGTCAATTAAGGAAAGGTTTGATTTAAAGGGTTAAATCAAGCAAAAGAATTAAAGAGTTAATTCTGTGAGAGAAGTAATTAATTAGATAGTCTAATTAATTAAATATTAATTAAAAGGTTAATTAAAGAGAGAGAAAATTAATTGGATTAATTGGGTTAACTTAATTAAAGGGCTTAATTAAATTAATGCAAGACATGGGCCAATTTAATTAATGGCCCATACTAAAGTCTTGCACATAAAGGGGCCTTGAGAGGTGGCTATAAAAGGAGTCTTGACAAGACTCAAAAACCTAAGCAAATGAAAAACCCTAGCCGCCCCCCTACATGCCCTAGCCGCCCCCTTCTCTCTCTCTTGCTCTCTCCTTCACCAAGAGTTGGATCTAGATCCAGTTCCTCCATTGACAAGCCTTCTCTCCTAGTTCTGAGCCTGAGGTTCGAAGGTGTTATTCAATCCATCTGGTGTGGACTATCTCTAAAGGCACAACACTTGGGGTGCTCTAGTGAACGAAAGAGAAGACCGGAGAAAACCACCACCTTGCCTGTGGTGAGGTAAATTTAGATTTACCACCCCATTTATTTTTGTAATTTGTTGCAAAATTGTATTCAACCTATTCGTATGAGCTAGTGAATAATCCTAGGATCTTGGGTGTTATGAAAATTTTTAAATTCCGCACTGTTGTATGACAATCATACCCCATGAAATCCCAACACAATGCTTAAATCGAAGACTAAAATACTCGGAAAGACCTTTGGGATAAAAACCGAACAAGGGAAAAAGAGTGCATATTCGTCGAAACAAACTTGTCGCTGTGAAAGGCGTTATTTGTCATTATAATATCTACAAGGGTTAAAAATGCAATATTTATAGGCGGGAAACCAAAACATCGCCAACAAGCCAAAGGTTGAAACTTCATTACGCTTGTCCCGTATAAATATTTGAAGTCAACGAAGTTATTTTTACTTTTGCGATCGGAGCAGTAAAAACACTCAGATCGATATTTTTCCCCATTTCCAATCTTGTTGATCATTTACCCTTTCAGAATGTCGACCTCTCAGGTTAACCCTAAATCTCCTCTCAATGTCGAACCCGAATCGAGACGTGTTGTTGAAGAAACCATTGAAGGTTCCGAGAACCTTTCATTAGTCAACAACGATGGATTCAATGGTGTCGTCGCGGAAGAGGTTGATGTCCATGGAGAAGAAGAAGATGGACTTATAGTTGAAGTTACTGCTGAGGGTGAGGTCGATAAAGCTTCCAAGAGATCCAGAAAAAATAATTCATCCCAACAGCCAAAGGTTTCTGATCCGGTTGAGAATATTCCGAGCCAATTCGAGGATACCCACAAAGGCCAGGCCACGTTGCAAAGTGAGTTCAGGAAATACTTTCCCGCGGGGTTTACCATGGTTGTTCCGAAGTCCGATGAGAGGGTTACGACCCCTCCTGATAACTGTCGAGCCTTCTATGCAATCTATCTAGAGCATGGGCTCAGATACCCTTTTCCTCCCATTATCACGCAGGTCTTAGACACCTTTACCCTGTCTTTGACCCAGTTGGTGCCCAATTCCATGATGTTTATGATAGCATTTTAGGTGCTTATGGTTGCTAAATGACTTCAGCCATCGCTCCGCAATTTCTATCACTTTTTTAGGTTCTTGATTTC
The DNA here is from genome assembly GCA_034814905.1 of Penstemon davidsonii. NCBI lineage: Eukaryota > Viridiplantae > Streptophyta > Magnoliopsida > Lamiales > Plantaginaceae > Penstemon > Penstemon davidsonii. Next base: position 4,667 of record JAYDYQ010001178.1, on the reverse strand, counting down.
GACCTCTTCAAACAAGGGTTTCTTCTACTTCTGCCAGAAGTCGGGCTATTGCATTTTGTCGAACGCCATTTCAAGCAATAGTTAGGAATGGAAGGAAAGATATTTATTTGGTAGGCCACCTACTCACAGTGTGCTCGAGGATGGCCCAATCGAGCCATACACCCATGACTGGGGATTCCGATCATCTTGGGAGTTTGGTGGTCGGCGTATTAAAGGCACTTTGGCTTCGGATGACCATTTTACTCCAGAACACGTACCAATTTGTCTATGTGATGGGAGAATCCTTTCTTCGAAAGGCGGACTTGAGTCACTGCACCTTTCATATCCCTGATGATAATCGCTCCCTGTGTACGTAACTCTACTTGATTTAAAATATTATTTTATACTCTCCAATCCTTTAATCCTCCTTTATTCTTTCATTTCATAATGCAGTCGTGATGGTCAAAATAGCCGATTTTCAGTTGTCGGAAAAGCGGTGATATCGACCTCCAAGAATGCATCGGGCAAACGGCCAATCGAGCAGAGGGAATCAAAAAGGAAGAGAAGAAGGGTTAACAACGACAACTTTGAGGAAATAGCAATACATATTAAATTAACATATTAGGCCCACATAATATTGGAATTTTCCAACATTTACCACCCTAAAGGTACTTTTGTCCTTTTACGCAACACTTTCATGTTCACTCTCAATTTCGGCGATTGTGTTACACTCTTTGATGGAAAAAGACGAAATTTTCCTTTAAAATTATCACTGGGGGATAAAATGCTCTTTTTCAAGTCACATGAAAGTAAATTGAACATTATGAATATTACAAGGGCTAAATTGGTACTAACCCATTTATTAATACTATCAAGAAACTGTTTGTTGGTTAGTGAAGAAAAAATTGTTGGGCAACTTAACTTCTTAGCTCCATATCTTACAAAAACAGATTGATTCCCTATGAAAATGAAAAATGGGCAAAGCGATTCACTAAGTGTATCTAAAACTTGATTTTGAGGCACGATATCATATATATCTAAATAATCTCTCAAAATAATATGTTAATTTTTTATTTTTAAATATAATTAAAAACAATATAATGAAAAACCAAACCTCCTCCCCCCACTCATCTGGGGGTTGAAGGTAAGCTGAAGATTATGGTTTTATTTTTTTTCTCTTCTGGAGATATTTAACTGACTTTTGATTAATTATATGGACGATCGAATTTGTTGATATTCTGCAAAAAGAACTATCTCTAACGAGTTTATTTTTTCTTGTTGTTAGGTGTCAGGTCCGTGCAATAGTGTAACACATAGATGATGCTCGAAGACCAACGTACCAAGCTATCTTGATGGGCTTTCCCTCTTAAAAAAATTATTTAAGTGATTTCTGCATATATATCACCCCCCACCCCCCACCCCCCACCCCCCGAAATTTTTTTTATTTTCGCACTTTCCCCCCATAATTGAAAAAGCATGTTTGTGCCCCCTAGAAGTTGGAAATGAGTGCACTTTACACCCTGATAATTTTTCAGTAAATTTCAAAGGGTAAAAACATCAATCAAGTGGTTTAGTGCAATAAATATAAACTTTTGGGGGGTTAAGTGCACAAATACTCAAAATATCTAAATGTGACTTGCAATATGAAAAAAAAAAAGTAATAATGAATAAAAATATGTCTAATTAAACTACTGTACAAAATTTCAAATTTATATATTCTTTTAACGGAATTTCCATTAGTTCTAATTTGTTTTTATCTTCCTACAAATATACCATCTTTATCCTAAAAATGTTTTAATCAAATCAAAGAAAAACAATAACAATAAAAAATATATTACAAGTCTAAAATTAAAGTAATTAAGATGTTATTACGAAGGTAAGGAATTCTATAAAATTGTGCTTTGAAATGTTAATAAAAAATAACTTAAGTTAATAAAAAATTTGCACCTAACCCCCCAAATTATTCAATTGCACTAAACTCCAAAATTACAGTTCTACCCTTTGAAATCCAACAAAATATTGACCAGGGTGTAAGTGCACTTACTTATCAATTTCTTGGGGTACCCTAGAATGTTTTTCGAATCTTGGGGGGTGGGGGGGGGGGAGTGCGAAAATTTAAAAATTTGGAGGGTGATATGCGAAAATCCCTTAATGTAATACAAGGTAGACCAATGATTCAAATATTAAATATTATATTGAGAAAAATTAATACTACACTTGATCTCAACCAAAAGACCGAGAAATGTATTCTCTGTAACAAGTTTTTGCTAGTGGAACTGGAATTAATTTTTGAATAACTTAAATGGTTTTAAGCTTCTTCATGATGCATGCCTTATATAGATTGGCTTTGCGTTCATAGAAACAATCTTTGACTAGATTAAACCTAACTATCATATGAAAACAATCAAATCAATCAGCCACGGTTAATTTTGGTACTGGAAATATGAGTTGGGATGTTTCACGCGACGGAATTTTGTATTTTTCTTTGTACATCCTTGAGAATTTGTTGATTTTTATATTTATTTTATTTGTTGTGGGACTTGGATAAAACAATCTTACCTGCAACTGAAACTCTAATTAATTTGGACGAGAAAGGGAAATTTAATTAAGAAATTGTCCATTCTTTCTTGCATCACCCCCGGCCCTTCATATATACAAAGCTGTCAAGTCAAAATTCACTTCATTCAATTTATAGCAATTGCGGTCAACAAGTTCTTTGTGATAAGCTAAAAAACATTTCTACTTCCAGAAAAATCTGGCTTCATTTTCAGATGCATATGTAATGTAAGGATAAGCATTGCTTATAATATATGATTCGAATAATGGGTTCTATTTCTTATGAAGAAATTAAATATAGGGAAATTTATATAGACACCCCCTGACTATAAGCCTAATTACAAGAAATTACCCTCCTGTTTGAAATATTACAAAGACACCCCCTCGACCAAAACAATATTACAAGAAGACCCCTTACGGCGTCAATATTTGATGGTAGATGATGATGTCATCAGAAATATTTAATGTTTTTCCAATTTTGCCCCCAAGGGGTGTATTTGTAATATATTTTGTGTTACAGGGGGTGTCTTTGTAACCGTGTATAATAAATATTGTAAATAAATTTATTAAATTTTAAAATTATAACAAAACAATTTAAAATTTAATAAATTTATTTACAATAACACAATTCTATAAATAAAGCTTTAATAACTTTACAATAACTCAAACTGCTAAATAAAGTTTAAATAACGTTTATTTTCATTCAAAAATCAAACAAACCAAATTAAAATTTATTAAATTTATTTACAATAACACAATTATTTAATAACGTTTAATTTCATTCAAAAATGAAACAAACCAAATTAAAATCTATTAAATTTATTTACAATAACACAAGTATTTAATAACATATATATTCTTACCAAAAAAATAACCATTTTAAAATTTAATAATTTATTTACAATAACACAATTGGTAAATAAAGTTTCACTTTAATAACAAATATTTTTCTTACAAAAATAAAACAAACCAAATTAAAATTTAATAAATTTATCTACAATAGCACAATTCGAATTCTTAAAATTAGCCCGAAATCGCCCATGTACGGGCCATATGACATGTAAATTTGGATTTTGACCTAATCAAAGCGGAAGTTTAAGTTTTTCTACAAATCTAGGGACATATTATAAAGTTGGAAAAGTACAAGGGTCATTTTGCGAATTGGGATAGAGGGTCTGATTTTGCGAAGATGGAAAGCCGCCATTGACGTGAGCTTTGGAAATGGGGAACCTTCAATTCAGCACCAAATTGCACAAGGTTGGTACCAAAATGACAGCCACACCGAGGGGATCTACGGCTGAAAGGGGAGGCGGTGGGTCAAGCTCCACAGCCGACGGCGGCGTAAAATAAAAAAAAAGTAAAATTCGTAGACCTGAAAATAGAGTGACGGGATAAACTTGGAACTGATAATTAATGCTTGGGATTTGTAGAGGATGTGAAGACGAGTCTATAGCCATCAAATAGAGCTCAAACCATGTCCGGATTCGCCGGAAAAGTGAAAAAACGGAGGTGGTGGAGCGGCGGCCATGGAGGTTTTTTTTTTTTTTTTTTTTTTTTTAAATATTAAAAAAAAATAAGGGCATTTTGGACATTTTACGTGTTCCGTTAAAGTTGACTAACGGCCGTTAAGTCAAGGGGCTGTTTTTGTAATATTTCAAACAGGAGGGTAATTTCTTGTAATTAGGCTTATAGTCAGGGGGTGTCTATGTAAATTTCCCTTACATATATATTTTTTATGATTGTGCAACGGGGTGATCATAGTTGATTGAGGGGGTCGGAGACGAATGTCATGCATTTTCTTATGTCTAGATCCAATTTCCATATGTAAAAATAGTATCTATTTAGATAAGCTCGAATGGCCCCTTGAAAATGTAAAGAATTATGTTTCGATTTGGTCCAATATAGAATGAAATAATCATGGAATCGACTTGATCTATTCTAACTCTCAACGAATTCCTAGAATTTTCGGTGGGAAGGAGATTGTAATTTTTTCTATTTCTCGAGGTATAATAACAAACCGAGAGGCTCGACTCAAAGAGATCGTCGAATTTTTTTTTTGAGTTATATATGGTAATCCTGTTAATATCCAAATTGGATCCCAAAATTCGTCCTATTTGATAGGATAGTGCCCA
>JAYDYQ010001177.1:0-29949 GCA_034814905.1 Penstemon davidsonii | reverse complement strand
AACTAATTAAAATTCTACACAAGGTTTTCCTAAACTAACACATCGCACACAAGAACTTAGAACTTACGAATTAAACTCCAATTAAAGAAATAATTTTTTTAAGCTTTAAGATTTTTCAAAACATGAAATATTAATTGCATAAAACAGCGCCAAAACATCAAATTTTTCCCTTCATTTTCCTGATTTACAAAAACAGCCCCTAAACTTTTAAAAAATCCATTTTTGCGAAAATTTGGAACAAACTTTAAAACAAATGAATTTTAATTAAATTCATATAAAAATCAAACAAGAACTGAAAATTAAGTATATTTTTACTCCAAAGTATAATCTCTAAAACCCCTCAAGTTCTAAATATTCTAAATACTCCCTCGTAGTTTTGAAAACGTAAGAAAATCGACTTTCTTGCAAAATAATTCAAAATTCAAACATCTAAGCAATATTTAAATATATTTAAGGAAACTTTCAATATAAAACTGAGATTAAAAAGTTCTTTAATCATAAATTTTCTTATGACAAATTTACAAATTTTCAATCTTAAAATGAAAGTGAACAAACTACTACTTCAAATCAATTAATCAAGAGTTTATAAAAGTAACTATGCAAAAACAGCGACAAAACAGAGCCTTTGCCCCCTTATTTTCAGATTTACAAATAACCCCAAAAGTTTCAAAAATTCCCTTTTTACAAACAAACTCGGAGCAACTTTAAAACAAATAATATTTCAAGTAAAATCATACCAAATTTCAAACAAAAACAGAGATTTTCAGACCCTTCAACTTTTAAAACCTTTCAAAAATACCCCAAAAGTTTTGAAAAATATTAAACATCAACTTTCTTACAAAAACAAATTAAGATCCAAATATCTAAGCAACATTTATTTAAACCCAAGAAAAACCACATTAAAATTATAATATTAAATATACTCTTAACAACTTTTCACGAAACTACAATAAATAAACAAGAGTTCCTCAATATTCAAGTTTTGTGCAAAAGCACACAAGATTTTAATTCTTTAAATAAATCACATGAAAATCCATAACTAATCTGAAAATAAAGTTTACTTTACACTATCCTAACATAGATCCAATTTATCCTTGAAAGAATTTATGTTTTTCCCTATTTTCTTTCTTTAAAAGAACACTTTAAAAGAGAACAAAATAATATCCAATTAATTAAAGAACATAGGTGGATTAGTACTTTGATTCTTTTCAGAACATTGATTAGGTTCATCAAATACTACATGAATTGATTCTTCTACAAGTAAAGTCTTTTTCTTAAATACTCTGTAGGCTTTACTAATAGTAGAGTAACCTACAAAAACAGCTTCATCAGCCTTTTCTGCAAAAGCAGTAAGGTGATTTTTTTCCATTATTCAAAACAAAACATTTACAACCAAATATTCTAAAATAATGAATATTAAACTTCCTGTTATTCCACAGTTCATAAGGTGTCTTGTTTTGACTTTTGTTGATCATGCATCTGTTCTGGGTGTAGCAGGCTGTATTTGTGGCTTCTGCCCAAAATCTTTGAGACAGTTTTTCTTCAGCTATCATCGTTCTGGTAGCTTCTTTTAAAGTTATGTCTCTCCTTTCAGGAACTCCATTTTATTGAGGGGTTCTGGTAGCAGAGTACTCATGACTGATTCCTCTGGAATTACAATACTCTTCAACAATAGAGTTTGTAAACTCAGTGCCCCTGTCTGATCTTATCTTTAATATCTTTAAGCTCTTTTCATTCTGGATTAGCTCCACCAGATTAGAAAGATGTTCCTGGGGTTCACTCTTCATTTTCATGAATATCACCCAAGTAAATCTTGAATAATCATCCACAACAGCTAGGCAGTACTTATTTCCACCGTTGCAGATAGGATCAATAGGTCCAAAGAAGTCCATATGTAGTAGCTCCAAAATTCTAGTTGAAGATTAGTGCTTCTTTCTTTTGAAGGGTGATTTAACTTGTTTACCCTTATGACAAGCGTCACAGAGTTTGTCTTTGCTCATGACTGTTTTTGGAATTCCTTCTACCAAATCCTTATTGATTAATCTGTTGATGGTCTTGAAATTCAAATGATTCATTCTTTTGTGTCATAGCCAACTAACTTCACTTGGTGTAGAGGCCACCAAACAAACATTAGAATTCTTATCCACAAAATTCCAGTCAACTATATAGATATTTCCTCGTCTTCCAGATAAGATAACCTTCTTTGTTCTAATTTGCTCCACGTAGCACTTATCTGATGAGAAGATAACTGAAAATCCTTTGTCAAAAAATTGACTCATGCTCTGCAGGTTGTACTTTAGGCCTTTTACATATGAGACGTCAGATATCTCAATGTTTTTTGATAAGCTTTCCACACGCAACAATCTTATCTTCTTTGTTGTCTACGACAGCAACATCAGTTAGTTCATGTATGTCACCACACATGTGCCTTGAACATCCATTGTCCAAGTACCATTTCTTCTCTACTTTACTCCTACTCCTAATCCTAACCTACAAAACAAAACAAAAAATTGTTTTAGGTAACCTTTATTGAGAGGGTCCTGGCGGATTAGTGTTACCTTTAATAACCCAAGATTTGGAAAACTTAGGCTTCTTAGGTTCAGTAGAGTTTGATGGTGCCTTTGTTACTCTTGGTGCATCATAATTTTCAGTAGGCATGTTATTATGATAATCATTATGATGTGAGTAATACTCATAAGTGAGGTAAGGTGCATGATAAGCAGTATAAGCATGCATCGGATGATGAACAGGGTATGCAGCATAGTAAGGTGTATAATGAGGTGCAGCATAATATGAAGGATAAGTAGGTTGCACATAATAAGACTCATTTCCATACCAAACATTATCATTTTTATGATTTCTTTGCTTCTTAGGTTTATTCTTTCTTACTTGCTCATTTTCAAACTTCTTAGACTTATTACTAGTCTGATTATTTTTGCTCTTATCAGCACAGTCATCATTCTTTAAGCTTTGCAAATGCATCAACAACACTTGTGTTGTTTTTCATCATTTGTTCAAATGAACTGAATAGCTCATTTTATTCTTCAGAGAGTTTTACCTCATTGTCAAAATCATCAGATTCCTTGGCCATGAGACAGAGTAGTGCGGGTGTCTCTTCTTCAGCAGAGTCATCTTCAGACGTCTCAAAATCTGAATCAGACGAGTAGATCGCTGCTATTTTATCAGCTTCAGCCAACAATACCTTGCTCTTATTGTGTCTCCTCTCTTTTCTTATTTTCTTTTCCACCTCTGTATACTTCTCGGCTTTAGGATATGGGTAGTCCTTGATGAAATGTCCCAATTTCCTGCAGTTATAGCACATTAGTTTGGATTTAAAATCATCCTTACTATTATTAAGATGAAAAGTAGGGTTATAAGTAGAAGCATGGTTGTATTTGTTCTTCATCATTCTCTTGTAAACCTTCTTGAACCCATTTAACAGTAGAGCTACTTCTCCAGTAGTGTACTCCTTTTTGTTGAGTAGAATGGTCTCATCAGACGAGTCCATTTTCTTTGATCTCCCTGCTGATCCCCTTGATTTTTCTGCAGCGACTAAGGCAGCAGTTGGATTCGAAGTTGATGTTTCTCCTATTCCCATCCTTGGAAATTTATACTCGTATGGCTTGAGTGCAGAAAACAATTCCGTCAGAGAGATTTTCCCCATATCTCTTGATTTTTCTATCGTTGTTATCTTCATGTTGAACTTGGGAGGCAGCGCCCTTAGAACTTTTACAGTGAACTCTTTATTAGTGAAGGTCTTTCCCAACTTTAATACATTGCTTAACGTCCTTGTAAACCTTGTATCCATCTGGTCAATGGTTTCTCCGGACTTCATTTTGAAGTTTTCCAACTTCTCAAGAGCTATACATAGATTATGTTTTTTTATTGCATCAATCCCTTCGCTCATGACGCGAACCTTGTCCCACATCTCTTTTGCTGTCTTGCAGTGTTTGACTTTATCAAACCTGACATTATCAAGGGCTCTAGGCATGATGAATATGCCAACTCTGATCGTTGACTTTGATTATTTTTGTAATTTTGAATGGACCTCTAGTTATGCACGTGTACATATTATCAAAAATTTACATGCGTATTTTCCAGTCCTCAAAACTCATGCCGCCAATGTGGGGAACATGGCTGATACAATCCATTTTCCAAAAGATATTCTTTTTCAAAAATATGCTCTTTTGAAAATTTTGAAAAACACACCTTGGATCAAGCTCGTTGATAAGTCAGATGATTCAAATGAATCACCTTCTCTGATACCACTTCTTGGTCCCAAGTGGTTAGAATGAGGTAGAGAGGGGGGGGGGGGGGTGAATAGACCTCTGTACCTTTAAAAAAATTCTCTAACTTTTCTTATCAGCATATTAAGCTGATCGAAACTTATGAGACTACTTAGCTGTTCGCGCACAAAGCTTGTTCAGCGTAAGTTGACCACTAGTCTGATATACTTATCTGTTGAGATAAACTCAGAGTGTCAAAACTTGTATGCAGCGGATTTAGTCAAGAATGTTTTTCAAACAAGTTTTTTCTTTTAAAGATTTTACCCCAGTTTTATAACTCCTTCTTTTAAAAGCCTTTGTCTTTTAAAGTTTTTGTTTGCTTGTGAAAATATGGAAGAATAAAACAAGTAATCAAACACGAGGAATTTTTTAAAGTGGTTATATAGACAAGAAGTCTTTTAGTCCACTCTTCTAAATCACAAAGATTTAGGTTATACTATGAACACTAGGTAAATAGTACACTCTGCTTACGCTTTTACAACAAATGATAAAGCCACAAGTTTGCTATAGGAAATCACAAAGAAAACCTACAATCTAAAGTTATATCACTCACTTAGATGGATATACACTTCTCACAACACTCACTGTTTACAGAAATCTCAAAGATTTATAGATGTATACTTTTTCCTCAACTTGCTTCGTCAACAGATGACTTAGATGATAGTGTTCTGTTCTTGAGTTTTTGAGACTTAGAAAATTATGATCGTTTAATACTCTCTCAGTTGTTGAGTGTCTCTAACTCTTGAATCTTGAACTATTTATACTTGAGGTTTGAATTTTACCCATTGAAGAAAGATAGATTTCAGATCTTCCTCGAGTACTGGTCCTTGACTTTGAACGGCTCTCTGCAACTGTTCATCATACAGTCTGTTGTACGGATCTGTCTATCGCATTTAATGCACCTTGCTGATACGAGGTTTTTCTTCAATCATTTGTCATTAATACCCTTCTCTTTCAACATTTATTACGCCAAGTGCATTTATTACCGTTGGAATGACTTTCTGATCTCTTCCACTCTGCTGATTCAAAACAAACTCAGAAAATCCACCAGTATGATTCCGAACTCAGCATCAGATCAATAGTCTTCTGGACCAAAATTCAATCTTCTGATTTTACTTGACTTCTTGATTGAATTTTTCAGAGATATGCTAAGCTTCCATTACTTAGCTGATGACTTTTGAAAATCATCAAAACCTCCCTTCACTTCTTCATCTTCATCCAATAACGACTGAGATTTCATTTCGATGTAGAAATTGGTCAGTTTAACTATATGATCTTGACAACATATTCAATTAACATTTAACCCCCAATAATATTGGTTAATGACCACCTTACTTGTACAATGTGAAAATATAAAAACTAAATGGAAGACATTGTAAATTATCTCCTGGGAAAACTGCATTTTAATAATAACATAAGGGAGTACTTAATTTGTTGGCCTCCTATCCAAAGAAAATATTCTCAAACATGTGATTCATATTATTTCATGTATCTACTTAGTACATGAAATTTAAACTGACAAATAAATCTAATTAATATTGACTTATAAGTTGTTGTAAATCTTAATATTGCACATGAAATGACAACTCTATTATTTAATTTTCCATACCGAAAGTGACTGCAACAACTTATAACTAAAAAATAAATGTTGAACGGTTTGGCTTCTACCTTCGAAATTTCTAGGCATTGAAATTATTAGTGGACATTTCATTTTTTTTCTTCCCAACTTCAATTTTCCATATCACAAGATATTCCACACCCATGATTAAATATATATACAATGATTTTATAGGTAGAGATGCATTTGTCATCATTTCTCTAAATGTCCAAAATTATTAGTGGTCTCGTTGAGATTGCATTCCATGCAACTCAAGTATATTATGTGATGTCTAATTCGTAGGTGCAAGTTTCAGACTTATTTAGATCAATTATGGACTTGGATTTTGCAAAAAAAAAAAACGTATCTTTTGTTGTTTGATTAAATCTAAAAAATCATCCTACTTAATTAACAACTACATATTTTTTATTTTTTTTACTACGACATATTAAGTCCAACAAAATATTCATAAAATACGATCCTGGCAAGATAACTAATAAGGACGTTCCCAGGAAGATCATAATTACATATAATGAGAAATCATCCATTCTTACACTGTTCCCTATCACAACCCAAATGTGTTGAGTCGTGCTAAACAACTTGCATAGTAAACACTCTTCTCCAACACATGAGTTGGATTCATAATCAAAGCAACGGTAAAGTTGGATTAATGGAAAGCAGGGGAAATTTGTTAATGAAAATTGGAAAAATTGATAAAAGTCGGTTAAAACGTACATGTGAAAATTATAAAAACAATTGAGTAAAATGGTTGAACATTGGTAAAGTTGATGAAAAATAGGTGAAACCAGTAAAACAACGCATGTGAAGTCGATATATGTATATGGAATCGAATAAATTTGGATAAATTTCAATATCCTATTCTTTCATGCTTTTAATTTATCACATTTTCAATTTTCTAATTTATCTCGAAATGACTTTCTAGAAACTATAGGTGGAACTTTAATACTGCAAGTGATATATGACCATGTGTGTCTAAGCAATTCAGATATTTGTTTCTCGAGATTGGATTCAAATCCCACATCGGTTACATGTTATTGTCAATCTGTATTAGTTTTGTATATTACAACTTCATATCTCGAGATTTTGGATTCAAATCCCACATCGGATAACTTTTAGTGTCCATCATTATTGGTTTTGTTTATTACGGTTTGATATCCGATCAATCAATTTACAAATACTTATCGGCAATCTCATATATATCGTGGTTTACGTAGACTGATTGCTCACTCTTGGAAAAAAAAGACTTAATTAGTTAGTTATTTATTGGTCCTCGTGTAATTGAGAATCCTATACAAAATTTTATCCATATGCAGTATTGCCAAAAACAACTGTCGAACTTAAAATTTTTTTTTATTTTTTTTTGGAAAAATTATTAATCTTTTTTATTTTTTATTATTATTTTCCGACGGATTTAATTATTTATTTTTTATTAAACTTTATTGTATTTATTGACGAATTTTAAATTCGTCGGAATTTTTTCGACGGGTTTTGGTTTGTCGGAAAATTTCGATGGATTTTTATTCGTCGGAAAATCCGTAGGAAATTTCAACAGATTTTTTCCGTCGAAAAATCTGTCTGAAATTCCGACGGTTTCTTGTCCGTCGGAAATTTTTCGTCGGAAAATCCTGTTTTTTTTTTTTGTAGTGTTTATTCAAAAAAGCTAACGAACTAGCCACACTCACTGGTGCTGAACTTCTTGTTATTTTATTTTCCCCTAGTGGGAAAGGACATGCATTTGCCCACCCTGATATAGAAACCATTTCTAACAAATTTCATGGCCAAAATCAGAACCAAAACCAAAACAAAACTAAACCAAGTACTGAAACTGACCTCTACCTCATTACTCAAAGAAACAATAATATAACTCAAATAACCAAAGAGCTAGTTCAAATGGAAAATCAGTTAGAACTCGAGAAGAAAAAGGCCAAAGAACTTGAAATAGATAACCTTGAAACTCTAAAACAAGGGCATTGGAGCCGCCCTTGCATACTTGAGCTAAGGAAAAATGACGTAGCTGATTTGGCAGAGAAGTTTGGTAAATTTAATATAGTTATGGATGATCTATTAGAAAATCATCATTCGAGTATGGTGAATCCGAATACGAACACGAATCCGGATCAAAATATATACCAAAATCTATATGCTCCTGATCAGATGAATCCTGCTGCAGGTATTGGGACTGATGGGATCAATTTCCCTTGGCCAAACAAAACTGGAACTAATTATTTTTGTTCACCAAGTCATAACTATGATATGCCAGGGCCAAGTGATCTGTCATCTTATGGCAATCAAGAAAGGTCCATATTTTTAAGTGGACTCGACACGACTTTTTTGTTGGACAACATGACTAGTAACTTAAATGGGTCAAATTTAAGGACATTCAGAGCCGATTGGGACCAATAATCTCTTGGACGTACCCCCAGGGTCGAGTCGTAGCAGCTCATCCAATATAACTATCCCAGGAAATCCCAACACTGGCAATGCGGCTCCATATGTTCTGCAACCTGGAAATTATATTGTGCCACTAATACAAGACAATTTAGAGAACATGTTTCAGGGACATTCAACAATAATTACAATGGAGATGGAAATTCTATGGTGCTAAATCAGGGAAATGTTCAGAACATGTTCCAGGGTACATTCAACACCATCAACAGTTACGATGCCGAATCAGGAAAATGTTCAGAACATGTTTCAGGGGATGTTCAACAACAACAACACTGGAATTTATACGACGCCAAATCTTCAGGAAAATGTTCAGAACATCTATTAGGGAGCGTTCAATAACAACAACAATGGAAATGGAAATTTTACGGTGCCATATCAGGGACATGTTCAGAACACGTTCCAGGGGTTAAACAATAATAATGGCTATGGATATTCTACGGCACCAGGGCAAAATAATTATATACAAAACAATATTCAGGAGTTCAACTGCATGAGTGCCCATAAAAATTAAGGTTTAAATTTCTTTGTTTGAATATATATTTCTATTATCAAAAATCCCCTTGTTGTTATTTTTTATTAATTAAAAAATCCTTTTCCAAGCTAAAATAACAATTATAACTCCAACAAAGGATGAAGAAATTTCATCTTAACCTAAAAATGATCAATTATCCCCATAGTTAACTTTGGAAATTTCCAATAACCCACCGTTCACATAAAAAAAATTATGAAGAAATTTCAGATGGGTTCTTTTGCTAATAAATATTATACAATGTGTTTTCGTATTTATCTCAAAAAATATACTATATTTTTTGTTCCTGATCATGCCTTGGCACGAATGGGGTCAATTTGATTTAAGGCGTGAATATCCTTGTGATTCTATTTATCTTCTTCAACTATATTGAAATCATAATGATAAGTAATAGTTTTTGTTTTCGATATTTTTAGGGAATTCAAGATGGGTTCAGGCTATGGAATGTTCGGGGAGAAATGGTATTCCATTCTTGGTAGATGGTGTGGAAGCCGAATTGTAGAAATGTTATAGGCCTCTTACCTTTCTTAAGGTGCATGATGCTGGTCATATGGTTCAGATGGATCAACCGAAAGCTTCATTAGAAATGTTGAGGAGATGGACGCAAGGCAAGAACCTTTAAAAGATGGTCATCTTGTTCCAATGTGATTTTAACTAGTATGAAAAATATATTGAAATAGGATATTATGTAAAGTTGGATAAACTAAATATGTAGTTGATAAACAAACGAATGCACTATGTTGTATACAAGTTTTTTTCTTCCTTTTTCTCCCAAAGCTTCAATCAATACCTTAGTTTGAAACATTGAATATAGTTGTGGTGCACTCAAAATCGGAAACAAAGATGAAAAATGCATGCTTATTAATAGAGTTTTAATTTTATCCCAATTTTGCTCTCATATTATATTAATATGTCAAAATTATACCGTAGGAGCTTAGTCAGAACCACCCTCACCGTAGCTATTGTTCGTTTTACAGACCTTGATACCACTGAAAGAGAAAATCAATATCTGGAACAACTTGTTTCTGACCGTTAATCTAAGTTAATCACATTAATTAAATCAGTTGGTTCTGTTTGTGGAAATTTTAAACTTTTTCTTTATATCTCGACCCCATTTTCAGATCTGAAGATTAAAAGTACATTGACGAATTTCAAAATCCCTTGAGATCCTAGGCGTACTTGGGATCTCTAGGAGGTTTTTAGCATATCTACTCATGCGTTTTTCTGTCTTTGGATCGAATCCACGAAGACCTAACCGACTCTGCTTCTTTTTTATGCATAAATGTTCGTCAAATTCTTACAAAATAAGTGAAAGACAAGTCAGGGTTATTTTAGTGGAACCTCCTCCGATGCTTCTTTGATGTTGGAACTTATAAGCATAAATACATAGGCATGTAAAATGTATATTATGTTTTATGTATGGTACCTTGGAGGTAAATATATATGAGAAATTAAGGAACAAAAATTCTTAAAGGGCACGATCTGCATGAATCATGGGTTGAAATCATGCACAGTTTCATTATTTCCTTAGTGATAGTGATTATGGTTGTCATAGAGATCTGATTCAATTTGTAGTGGTCCTGGATATTATAGCCCTCGTGGTGTAGCCAACCTCGCATATAGAATGGGGGCTTGAGCCTCGAAAAAATAAGTGACATCAATCTTAGGTGGAATAAGGTGTTGGGATTTTACGTGTATGATTGTCAAACAACAACATGCGAAATTTAAAAAAATTTCATACACAAATCCGAGGCCAAGAAAAGTACATCTAACTCATACGAAAAGGGTTGAATCAAATCCAACAACACATTAAATAAAAGTGGTAATTCGAAAATTACCTCACCACAGGCAAGGTGGTGGTTTTCTCCGATCTTTTAATTGTTCACTAGAGCATCCCAAAGTGTTGTGCCTCTAGAGTAGTCCACACCAGAAGGATGGTAGCAACTCCTTTAAACCACAGGCTTAGAACTAGGAGTAAAGGATTGTCAATGGAGGAACTGGATCTAGATTCAGATCTAGATGGAGAAGAAATAAGGAGATGAGAGGGCGGCCAGGGTTTTTGGGGCAGCTAGGTAGGGGTGGCTAGGGCTTAGAATTTTCAGCAAAATTCATCAGGGTTTATGAGAGATTAGATGAGATATTTATATTAGAAGACTACTTCTTCTAATAGATATCTCATATCTAGCATATCTTATTTCTTTCCTTATCATATAAGGAAAAAAGATATACTTTGATCTCTACCTTATGTCTTGTCCCATAAGAACATATCTCTTCCATTCATATCTAGCAAAAATCGCCCCATATAGTTCAATTAATTAATCCGTAATTAATTAATCAATCTTCCAAATTAATTTACACTTTAAATAATATTTTAATCTATTAGACATTCTAATCAATTAATTAATTAGACATTCTAATTAACAACTCTCCACTTTGAATTAACCCTTTAATTCACATTTAATTAATTAGACCATCTAATTAATTATTCTTCTCATTGAATTAACATTTTAATTCACTCATTGATTTAACTCCTTTAAATCAAATGTTTCATTTTATGACTGTCACTGTCCAACTGTATTGTGTGTGACCCTCTAGGTTCACCATCAATTAGCAGCAGGCCCACGACTCTCGTGATTTAATTAATGAGCAATTAATAAGCAATTAATTGCTCCGATCGATTAAACACTTTTAATTGATCACTCCATAATTAATCTCCCATTAATTCAAGAGTACCCACACCTCATGGTCGATGTCTAGCCACAAGCCCATGAGGCCCAACTTCAGGTGAACTGATATTCGTGAACCTCACCTCTTATAAGTGCCATGTAAATACGGTCCTTCTAGCGACTAATTTCCCGATTGAGACCTCTAATTATCTCAATTTTGTACTTTCTAATTCTGGATAATAATTCCAGTGTGACTGCTAAATTTG
This sequence comes from Penstemon davidsonii, assembly GCA_034814905.1. Classification (NCBI taxonomy): domain Eukaryota; kingdom Viridiplantae; phylum Streptophyta; class Magnoliopsida; order Lamiales; family Plantaginaceae; genus Penstemon; species Penstemon davidsonii. The sequence continues at coordinate 18,136 of JAYDYQ010001177.1, read as the reverse complement.
GAAACACTTTTCCAAATCCGTCACCGACTACGGCGGTGGGTTTCTCGGAATTTATTATCTAAGATCGTACAGGAAATTCTCTCATCTTATCAAGATGAGTCGATAGATCATTTCTTAGTACTAACCATTCGCGTACACGATTATACGTACCCAAAGTAGTCGCACAATGATCATGCTACGTGATCGGCTCCTAAATCAAAGTACGCATTCTCGTGTACCGAATTTGCCCTAGTACCTCAAGTCTAAGGACTAAATTGTACACTACTATAAGCCTTGAGAAACATCCCATTACCGATATGCTTAATGCACTTCCATAATGAGTTTCTCTGTTCGGGTCGTTCGATGCGTTCGATCCCCTATTGAACCACCTAGTCATATGCACTAGCATCAAATGCCTTGTTCATGAAACTCTACAAATTCACTTCGTGTGAATCATGCATAATCGTACAAGTCTTAACGACTCCTTCGATACCCCGTCTCGACAGGAATCTATGACTTGGAACAGTTTTAAGATCATGACCTTTGAGACTGTTTCATGATTGCACTCAGTACTGAAGTGAATCGTCCCATAGTCAAATATGATCTTAGGATTTCATCCAATCGCTTAGATAAGTTCGTGAGAGATGAAGATGGCCATTGTTTAATTTACTTACTATAAATAAACGGGCGTATTATCTTTTGAACCATAAGAATGCAATCTGAGGTAGTCCTCTTCAAGCTCGTATTGTTGGCTTGTTGGGCACTATCCTTTCATAAGGATCTCAGGTCGGGTCTGAACAATCCTCTTGTGGGCTCAAGACGTTAGAATGCACCTGACTTCTAAGCCCCTTTAATTTATCTTAGCCTTGAGGGTTATTGGATACCCGCAAATTATTCCTATATCAGTACCTCCGCCCTCTCTCCCCCACACGCCCTAAAGAGCAATTTACCACCCTGTAATTTTATAGAAGTTTCACACCGCCTCCCTGAAATTTTTAAATGTGCCAATTTAACCCACTTTGTTACGATAATATGGCAGTTTACCCCTTCGTGTTATGATATATGTAACAATTCACCAGATTTCACCCATTTTTAACTATTTCATCCATTTTCACTAATTTCACCAGATTTCACGAACTTTATCCAAACTTATTCGATTCCATATGTATTTATCGATTTCACAGGCGTTTCTTTACCGGTTTCACTCGTTTTTCACCAACTTTACCAGTTATCAATTACCAATGTTCACCAAATTCATTCAAATATTAATCATTTTCACATGATTTAACCGACTTTTATCGATTTCACCAACTTTTATTTACCGATTTCGCCCGTTTTTCATGAAAAGAACTACATAAAAAATTGGTGGAATTTGTTATTTTGGTACTACAAAATAGACCACCTTGCAACTTTGGTACCACTGGACACAAAATGAAAATTTGATACCACATGATAGGTTTTAATTGCAACATTCATATCAAGCCCAATATTTCTACTCAGTTAATAGCAATTTACCCCTATGAAATGCATAATATTCTATTTACATCCATATGACTTGAAAAAGAGCAACTTACCCCCTCCCCCCTGCATAATGTTATAGAAGTTTCACACCGCCTCCCTAAAATTTTTATACGTGGCAATTTAACCCTCTTTGTTATGATAATGTGGCAGTTGACCCCCTTGTGTTATGATATATGTGACAATTTACCCCACTGTGTTATGATAAATGTGGAAATTTACCCTCCCATGTTTCAAAATATTTTTAATGCCCAGTCTCAGTTTCGACAAGTGAGTTACACTCTCCGGTTGAAAGGGGTAAAATGTTTCTTTAAAGTTTTTCAAAGGGGAGTATTTTCTCATTTTTCATCTCAAAGGGATAAATGGAGCATTGTGAATTTTGTAGGGGATAAATTGCCTTTAACTACGGATAAAAATTGGGTTTGGTATGAAAGTTGCAATGAAAATATATCATGTGTGCATTTTCATGTCCAATGGCACCAAAGTTGCAATATGACCTATCATGTTGTACCAAAACAGCAAATTTCCCAAACCCCCTTTAATTAATTCAAAATTTAATCTGGTATGATGAATTAACCAATTTGATACCGGCTCGGGTAATATGTATGACAATTTCATACTAGTTAGTTGTTAATTATTAATTTCATGGCATGCAACACACATGATCGATCGATTGATATCTAGTAAGGACATTGGCCAACGAAATTGCCTGGCGGATCTCGTTGCTGCATCGACCCCTAGCGCACCCCAACCGCACCGATTTATGTCACATGACCTGCATGTAGTGTCTACACTCTCCTCCGACACAAGTGCTGGAAGATTGATCATAAAATGGCATCCGTACCACCCACAAGTTCACCGCAGCTTGGCCAGTGAAATCACCACCGCACGAGGCAAGATTTTCTATGTAAGGATGATTAGCTGAATGGACAAGATTACAACCACTGCTAATTATTTTTGATTAACATAGTCATGGGCCCGATTCCCACATTGGCACGGCGGTGTTGTGTGCATCGAAATAGTCTTGAGGTGAGTTTTGGGCTTCAGTAAATGAATTTTGTAACATGGTGGTTAAGATAATAAAATTGAAGAAAATGAGAGAAAGGGAAAATTTCTTGTGTTTTTCCATTTTTCTTTCTTTTTGGAGTTAGAAAAATTGTGGTGTGACTAGAGGTGCATGAGAAGTAGGGAATATATAGCTGAAGTAGCCTGAAACTTAATTTCCTTTCCAAAGAAAATGTAAATTTTCAAACATGTTATTCATAAAATTTCATGATTCATGTATATATGTACGTAGTACATTAAATATAAATGGGTTTATCCATGTGATGTAACAACTAGAAAATTTACTCTCTTTGTGCGATATGAAAATAGGCATATTACATTTTTCATCGTGAATGTGTTTATAATAACACACACGTATCATAATGTGCGCGACTGAGATTTCATTTCGATGTAGAAATTGGTCAATTTAACTATATGATCTTGAAAACATATTCAATTAACATTTAACCCCCAATAATATTGGTTAATGACCACCTTACATGTACAATGTGAAAATATAAAAACTAAATGGAAGACGTAAATTATCTCATGGTGAAACTGCTTTTTAATAATAACACAAGGGAGTATTTAATTTACTGGCCTCATATCCAAAGAAAATATTCTCAAACATGTGATTCATATTATTTCATGTATCTACTTAGTACATGAAATTTAAACTGACAAATATATTTAATTAATTGAGACTTATAAGTTGTTGTAAATCTTAATATTGCACATGAATGACAACTATGTTGTTTAATTTTCCATACCGAAAGTGACTGCATCAACTTATAATTGGAAAATTATGTTGAACTATTTAGCTTCTCGCTTCGAAATTTCTAGGCATTGAAATTGTTAGTGGACATTTCATTTTTTTTCTTCCCAACTTCAATTTTCCATATCACAAGATATTCCACACCCATGATTAAATATATATACAATGATTTTATAGGTAGAGATGCATGTGTCATCATTTCTCTAAATGTCAAAAATTGTTAGTGGTCTCGTTGAGATTGCATTTCATGCAACTCAAGTGTATTTTGTGATGTCTAATTCGTAGGTGCGATTTTCAGACTAATTTAGATCAATTATGGACTTGGAATTTTGCAAAAAAAAAAAAAGTATCGTTTGTTGTTTGATTAAATCCAAAAAACATCCTACTTAATTAACAACTACATATTTTTTATTTTTTTTACTAGGACATCTTAAGTCCAATAAAAGATTCATTAAACACGATTCTGGCTAGCTAACTAGTAAGGACGTTCCCAGGAAGATCATAATTACATATAATGAAAAACCATTCATTCTTACACTGATCCCTATCACAACCCAAATGTGATGAGTCGTGCTAAACAACTTGCATAGTAAAAACTCTCCTCCAACACATGAGTTTGGTTCATAATCAAAGCAATGGTAGAGTTGGATTAATGGAAAGCAGGGGAAATTGGTTAATGAAAATTGGCAAAATCAATAAAAGTCGGTTAAAACATGTGAAAACAATAAAATAAATTGAGCAAAATGGATAACAATTGGTAAAGTTGATGAAAAGCAGGTGAAACCGGTAAAAATAACGCCTGTGTAATCGATAAATACATATGGAATCCAATAAATTTAGATAAAATTCAATATCCTATTATTTCATTCTTTTAATTTATCACATTTTCAATTTTTTAATTTATCTCGAAATGACTTTCTAGAAACTATAGGTGGAACTTTAATACTGCAAGTGATATATGACCATGTGTCTCGAAGCAATTCAGATGTTTGTTTCTCGAGATTGGATTCAAATCCCAGATCGGTTACATGTTATTGTCCATCCGTATTAGTTTTGTATATTACAACTTGGTATCTCGAGATTTTAGATTAAAATCCCACATCGGATAACTTTTAGTGTCCATCCGTATTGGTTTTATTTATTACGATTTGATATCCTATCAATCAATTTACAAATACTTATCGGCTATGTTGCACAGACACTGACTCGGCGACTCGGACTCGACACGATTCGGATTCGGCAACTCGTTTTCTAAATTTTTTTCAAGATACAACACGGCATGGATACGTATATTAAAAAACAAAAAAAAAAACTATATAGTTTATATAAAAATAAAATAAATTAGCATCATAGTCAATGAATTAACATTCATTCTAATATTCCAAAAACAAAATCAAAAGAAAAGATCACAAAAGATGTCGAAATTCACGCAAAGCACATCGTAAATGATTCAAAACAAGTTTCACATGAAAAAAATATCAAAACAAGTCTCATAAGAAAAATAATCACTCCAAGTACATAATAATTAGTCAATTACATAATAATTAATCACTCCAAGTACATAATAATTAGTCAATTACACGAAAAATTGTTCAAAATCTTTAAATAAAATTAGGTTTTTTATTACAAGATAGAAATACCACCCTCTTTTGTTTTTCTTCTTCTTTTTCTTCATATTTTTTTATAGCAATTACCTAGAGGTTAAAAGATAATACATTTCTTGTCAAACAGAGAGAAAGAGTATGGTTTAGGTGCAATGGAGTTTAACAATGCGGCACCGACACTGAATAGAAATACTAAATAAAAGAACTCCAAATAACTCTAATTTAGGCCATAATGTCAATATTTTTTGTAAAAGAAGTACACATTGATAAAAATCCATCTCAAATTTCAAGGAAATAAAACATAATTGCACAAAAATGAGGTAGAGAGGAAGAGAAGTACCTGTAAATTTGAATAAATTGGAAGAAAATTCTTGAACTAAGGCTTATGAAATGAATGAAATTGGGGAGTTTAGGAGTTGTTTAATTTGTGTTTGGAATGACGAGGAAGAGTACTCTGTAGAAGTTTAATCGACTAGTTCACAAAAGTATTTTCTGATTTTTGTTAATTAAGTTTCAAATTTTCAATTTAAACCCACAATTTTGATAAAAATTGCAAAAAGACCTCCGCCGTGTCCTTGACCGAGTCCGAGTCCTTGACCGAGCATTTGACCGAGTCCTTGACCGAGTCCGAGTCCTTGACCGAGCATTTGACCGAGTCCTTGACTGTATCCCCGCCGAGTCCAAAACCGTATTTTCTCGGACTCGCCACGTGGCGAGTCCGACGCGTGTTCGAGCCGAGTCGCACGCGTGTCCGAGTCCGTAAAGAGTCCGACTCTGCATACTTGAATTTTTTGAAGTATCCGTGCTTCATAGCTTATCGGCAATCTCATATATATCGTGGTTTACATGGACCGATTGCTCTTTCTTGGAAAAAAAGACTTAATTAGTTAGTTATTTATTGGTCCTCGTGTAATTGATAATCCAAAACAAAATTTTATCCATATGCAGTATTGCAAAAAACAACTGTCTAACTTAATGTGAATTACCATATATATGTAAATTAAGATAATCATAAACCACAACATTCATGCACAACTATGAAATATTGCATCCCGGTCCTTATTTAGTAAAAAATGTAAGATGTTCATTTCTTCATTTCGAAAATAGAATTAAATGCTACATTTATTCGGTTATTCTTTAGGTGATAAAATGAACAATTGTATTAATAAAATAATAATGGTGTGAATTTTCCTCAAATACCTGGCGCACTTAATGAATTTTTCCCAACTTCCATTAACTATTCACCTATGAAGTGCATTTTCACCTATAAATACTGCACTTTCTACATGCCTTAACAATCAACCTTGATAAGAAAGCTCTCATTCTTCTATAATCTCCCCATCCCCCTTTTTACGATGAATGCTAGTCAAAATGACCCACCTGAATCGAATCATTTCCAAAATAAATCTGCTAGAAAAGGGAAAGGGCGGAAAAAAATAAACATAGAAAAAATAGAAAACGAGAATAACCTTCAGGTTACGTTCTCTAAAAGGCGCGTTGGTTTATTCAAAAAAGCTAGCGAACTAGCCACACTCACTGGTGCTGAAGTTCTTGTTATTTTCTTTTCCCTTAGTGGGAAAGGAAATGCATTTGCCCACCCTGCTTGATTGTTTTCAATCCTTTCACCGAACTTCTGAACATCTTCCTTTATGGTTTGAACTTCAGTTCTTATGTTGGTTAGTTCTTCCTGGATCAGTGGAGTAGGATCAGTAGGCTTGGGCAGATTTTCAATTGTGCTTTGAACTAAGATTGAGGCCATCTCCTCAAATCTTTTCAATGTTTCCTTGTTCCTCTCCTCCATCTCTTTCAGAGTTGATTCAATCAATGCCTTACATGGACTCAATAGACTACATCAATATTTGTTCCTGCTACTTTTATACATCATAAAACTGTTGTGTCTGCTGATGGGTTTGATCTTTTGCATGTTACAGATGAAGAAACAGACCAGTCAAAAGTTGATGTCAAAAATTCATCAGTGGAGATTAATCTTGAAGATGCTCAAGTCCCACTTGATGAAGTACCACAAGAAAGGGAGCCACTTACCATTGAATGGAAAGCTCCAGAAAATCAGCAAACCTGTCTAAGCATGTTGATTCTACCCCTCTGATCCAAGATGAACTGAACAACATCAAGTCTGAAGTTCAAACAATTAAGGAAGATGTTCAGAAGTTTGGAAAAAGGGTTGATGAAAATAAAGCTGGCTGGAAGCAAATAAATCTTATTGTGGCAAATGTCATGGAAGTTGAGGAGGAAAAGACTTAGTGCAAGCATTTACCTCAAGCATAAACTTAGTGCTTCAGTTTCAGTTTCAGCTAAGTAAAAGCAATGACATTGTGTTGCACCGATCTGAAGAACTTCATTCCAAGCAACAGCAACAAGACAGACAATTGTCTGAATGGATCACAATATCAGGATGCTATGCAATGCAGTAAACAATACTCCTGTAAGCTGAGAAACTCGACCCTGCTGATGATGACAAAAAGGGGGAAGAGGAATTTGCTAACAAGAAAAATGCTACTGAAAAAGCTACTGAAGTAGTTCAAAGTTCTGAAGAGGCTACAAATAAACCTGCTGAAGATACTAAGGTTGCTGATGAGGCTGAACATACCGCTAATGCTACTGATGATGTTGAAGATAAGGCTGAAGAAAAAGAACCCAAGGATGCGGCAAAGGAAGACAAAAGGATTGCTGCCTCTAAGGATTCTGCTGAAGAAAAGCTTGATCCATTTCGGAAGGCTAAGAGAATGGATGAAATCAAAGCAAAAATTGAGGTTGTTGTAAAGAATTAGAACTATTCTCTAGTGATGAAGATGATGAAGAAGAAGAAGAATCTGAAGACTAGATTAACTTACTTCTTTCTATCAGTTCATTGTAAAATTATGTAAATTTTTCATTCTTTTATATAATCTGATGTAATTGTAAGATGTTCTAAATCAATAAAAGATTACAAATTCCAACTTAATTTCTATCTCAGAAATTTTGTGTGAAGATTTAACTAGTTACAGGTACTTAGCTGAAGTTTTGTCATCATAAAAAAGGGGGAAATTGTTGGATGAAGATGAAGAAGTGAAGGGAGGTTTTGATGATTTCCAAAAGTCATCAGCTAAGTAATGGAAGCTTGGCAACCTATGGGAAATTCAATCTGAGAAGACAAGTAAAATAAAAATATTGAATTTCGGTCAGGAAGACAAGTGATCTCAAGTTGAGTACGGAATTAGATTGGTGGATATCAACAGAGTCAATTCAGATGAGTTCAATTTGAATCAGCAGAGTAGATTCGATCAGCGGAGTAGAAGTGATCAGAAAATTCTTCCAACGGTAATAAATGCACTTGGCGTAATAAATGCTGTAAAAAGAGGGTATTAATGACACATGATTGAAGAGAAACCTCGGATCAGCATGGTGCATTTAATGCGACTTGACAGAAAGTACAGCATAACTGTACAGTGAACAGTTGCAGAAGCCATTCTGAAACAAGGACCAGTACTCGAGGAAGATCTGAAAATCTGTCTTACTTCAACGGGCAGAAATTCAAATTCGCGAGTATAAATAGATCTGCATTCAAGAGTTAGAGACAACAACACAACTGAGAGAGAATTCAAGCAATCAAATTTTCTAAGTCTCGAAAACTCAAGTACAGATCACCATCAGCCGAGTCATATGTTGACAAAGCCGAGTTGAAGAAACAAGCAAACACAAAATATGAGTGATTTTTGTAAACTTTGAGTGTTGTGCGAAGTGTATATCCATCTTTGTGAGTGATATAACTTCATAGTATAGATTTTCTTTGTGTTCTCCTATAACGAACTTGTGGCTTTATCATTTGTTGTAAAATCGCAGGAAGAGTGTTCTAGGTTACTTAGTGTTTCTAGTATAACCTAAATCTTCGTGATTTAGAAGAGTGGATTAAAAGACATTCTTGTCTATATAACCACAATAAAAAATTTGTGTGTTTGATTATTTTCATTTTTACTTGCTTATTTCCAAAAGCATACAAACACTTTGAACAGACTAAGGTGGTGTTTGCAACAAATTGTGATTCTACTCAAATCTTAGAATCTAAAAAAAAGTTAGAAGTTGTAGAGAAGTAAAAGTAGGTGGTGTTTGCAAATTATGCCAAGAAGTTAAAAAAAAAATCACTTTTGTGTGTTTGCACAAAAATCTATAAAATCAATTTTTTGTGTTTACAAAAATGCCAAAATGAAGAAAAATGCTTTAAAATGCCAAAATTGCCCTTAAGTTAAAAGCATTTTTCTTCATATAAAAAAGTCATTTGTCTTCTATACCAACTACACCTCTTTGACGTCTTCTTCTACAGCTATGTCATAATTGAAGGTCAAATATCTCTACAAAATGACGTCTTCTACCAAGTTGCCATAATTGAAGATCAATTTTCTCTGCTAAAAGATTGTCCGAATTATTTTCCCAGTCACTCAAGAATTTAAAGCTTCCCGTCAATTAGGGCTTCAGTATAAAGGAAAATAGTTGTGTCAACCATTGATTGTATGTGCAATGGCTATGTTAATTGAGTGGGTGGAATTGAAATTAATCCTATCTTCAATTCATCAACCACCCACATTCTTCCGCACTATAAAAATAGAGTTCAACCCATATACCTCCACTGATAGGATAGTGCCCAGCAAGTAGGCATGGCAAGATGGGTCTGGACCCGCGGGCCGGCCCGTGACCCGTCCAGGCCCGTCCAGACCCAACCTTTTAATTTGTATGTTTGTTGGGTTTGGGTTGGTCTTGGGTCAGCCTTATAATTAATGGGTCCTTAATGGGTCTCCTAGTGGGTCAGTTAATGGGTCTTATAAAAACAAAAGAAAATTAATTAATGGACCCAATTTAAAAGTAAGTTGACTACCCATCTTTAATTTCAAAAATAAAATCATATAATATCTTGTTTGCTATCATAAAATTGAAGGCCTAGAACCAACTTTTCTTATTTTGTAATTACTAATCCATTATTTTGGAGAAAAAAAATTAAATTATTAAAATATCTTAAAATCATTCCACTTTTCTATATCAATTTTATGGCCACTTTTAATTAATAAAAATATTGATATCGACTTTCGAAAGGGTTTCTTATATTTCTATTCCCTTATATTTCTTCGATATAAGAGAATAACAAAAATTATATTTTCAAATCATGTAATTAATGTCTCCTAATTTGCATGTTAATTTTATTCTTTCAAATCTCGGCATCAATTACTCGCATTTTTCAACCTATGTTACAACGTTTTTTTTGTGGATTTTTTTAAGGAAAAAAAAGATGAAGATAAAGGGCCGACCCGACCCAGACCCGACCCGACCCGACCCGATAAAGACCCGACCCATTTATGACCCGACCCGTTTACAACACATTAACACAGACCCGTTAATGACCCGTCCTGACCCGACCCAGACCCGACCCGACCCGACCCTCCCGTTTGCCACCCCTACCAGCAAGCCGATTCTCTTTAGCTTGTATTAGGTCTATTCTGTAATAAACAATCTTTGATTCTTATGAATAATACGCACGTTTATTTATAATTATATAGAATAAACAATGGCCAAATTCATCTCTCGCAAATACATTTAAGCGTTGGATGAAATCCTTAGATCATATTCGACTATGGGACGATTCACTTCGGTATTGAGTGCAATCATGAAACAGTCTCTAAGGTCGTGATCTTAAAACCCGTTCCAAGTCATAGATTCTGAACGAGACAGGGTATCGAAGGAATCGTCAAGACTTGTATGAATATGCATGATTCACATGGAGTGAATTTGTAGAGTTTCATGAACAAGACATTTGATGTCAGTGCATATGAGTAGGTGGTTCGATAGGGGATCGAACGCATCGAACGACCCGAACAGAGAAACTCATTGTGGAAGCGCATGACGCATATCGGTGATGGGATGTTTCTCAAGACTTATAATAGTGTACGATTTAGTCCTTAGACTTGAGGTGCTAGGACGAATTCGGTGCATGGGTATATGTACTTAGATTTAGGTACTGGTCACGTAGCATGACCATAATGTGCCTAAGTTGGGTGCCTATAGTTGTGTACGCGAGTGGTTAGTACCAAGATGGAATCTACCGACTCGTCGTAATGGATGAGAGAATTTCCTATACGATTCTTAGATAATAGATCCGAGAAACCCGTGGCCACGGTCGGTGACGGATTTGGAAAGGGGTTTCCAAATTTAGCAGTCACACTGGATTATTATCCCGAATTAGAAAGTATAGTTATTGAGATAATTAGAGGTGCCGATCAATTCACACACCCTAGGTCTCAATCGGGAAATTAAGTCGATAGAAGGACCGTATGTACATGGCAGTTATAAGAGGTGAGGTTCACAAATATCAATTCACCTGAAGTTGGGCTTCATGGGCTTGTGGCTAGACATCGACCATGAAGTGTGGGTACTCCTGAATTAATAAGGGAGAATAATTCTGGAGTGGTCAATTAAAAGGGTTTAATTGATCGGAGCAATTAATTGCTCATAAATTAATCACGAAGGGTTCGTGGGCCTGCTGCCAATTGATGGTGAACCTAGAGGGTCACACACAATACAATTGGACAGTGACAGTCATAAAAGGAAATATTTGATTTAAGGAAGTTAAATCAATCAAATGAATTAAAGAGTTAATTCAATTGGAAGAATAATTAATTAGATAGTCTAATTAATTAAATATTAATTAAAGTGTTAATTAATTGAGAGATAATAATTAATTGGATTAATTGGGCTGATTTAATTAATGGTTAATTAAATTAAATTGCAAGACATTGGCCTTTTTAATTAAAAGCCCAGAAGAAGTCTTGCAAGAAAGGTGGGGGGCGATTTTGGCTAAGGATAAGAAGGGAGAGTTTGTTTTCTTGTGTGACAAGGAAGATTTAGAAGATATACAAGTATATCTTCTAACCTTATAAGATAAGGAAAAGATCTTGAAGAGATATCTACTAAGAGAAGGATTATTCTCTTATAAATAGATATCTTCTCACAACTCTTCACATGCTTCTTGAACTCTTGCACACATAACCCTAGCCGCCCCTACACCCTAGCCGCCCCCTGCACAGCGCCGCCCCCTCCCTCTCTGTTCTTCCATAGCTGGATCTAGATCTGAATCTAGATCTGTTTCTTCCTCCATTGACAACCTTTTATCTCTAGTTCGTAGCCTGTGAATAGAAGGTGTTGCTACAATCCAATTGGTGTGGATACACTCTGGAGGTGAGACAATTGGATCACTCGTTCTGAATCAGCAAAAAGCCGGAGGTTGCCACCACCTTGCCGGTGGTGAGGTAAAATCGCATATCTCCTTCTTTTATCTATTGTAGATTGTTTGATTCAACCTTTTCGCATACATATGGTGGAAAATATATCTTGGGTCTGCTGGGGTGCCTCGAAAATATTTTAAATTCCGCACTCTCGTTGTTTTGACAACCAGGGCATTCCCAACAGTGGTATCAGAGCCTGTTCCATTACTATTATGCGAAAAGGCCCGAACATAAATAAATATATGGATATTTGTGATTGTTATGTTCTGTGTGATGATTCTTGCTTATTATGATATGATCTATGATTGGGTAAAATCGCATATCAAGATTTGGGGCAAATTTATAGTTTTTGAAACTTCAGGACTTTTTATGCAAATCACGATTTTGTGAAATAAAGGGCTGGAAATTTATTTCTGTTTTCTGGAAATATTTGAAAAATCTGGACTGTTTTTGCAATTCTGGTCTGTTCGTAATTTTGGGTCGTTTTTTCAATTTTTGAAAATTAAAGGACTGTTTTGTAATTTCCAAAAGTTCAGGGGTCTGTTTGCGAAACTGAAAATTTTCTGGATTCAAATTTTAATTTTCTGTCCTCTGGCCGATTTGTAAATTGGGGCTGTTTTGTAATTTTCAAATCTTTGGGGTTAAAAGTGCAATTTTCGTGAGTTGAGGGGCCGAACTGCAATTTTCAAAAGTTGAAAAAAAAATCCGAATCTGATTTTTTGCGGAAAAATTGTTTTGTTTACCCGAAAATTGATTTTGTCATAATTAGTAGTGACTAAAGTAAGAATCATAGGATGTTATTTTTAAAAGGAGTTTTAAAAGTAAGAAAGAAATACGTAAAAAGTTGTTTGCTTGTTTCTTGCTCTACGTGAACTGTTTACGTGGTTTTCGATCGTGCCGAGCCTTGACCCTAGGGTACATGTGATTGGTTTAATTTATTGTTTGGTTTTTATTGGGCCTGCGAGCCTTAAGTTTTTGGGTCACTTTGAGCCGTTGTAATAGATAGGGCTTTACTGTTTTAAATAGTTTAGGATGGAGGCCGGTTACAAGCAAGGTGGGAGCCCAAGAAGGAATGAAGGCCATGTATGCATGGTTATTTTTGTAATAGCCTAGGTCCATTAAGAACCCTTTAGATTGACCAATTGGGCCAACATCATGGCTCGATGATGGCCCACATAGGAGGCTCCCGATCGAAAACATATTGTGGTAGTATGCATGCTAGGCTTGTATGTTTTAATTTATTTATCGATTTATTTATTTAGCTTGTATGTGATGCGCGCTAGAATCTAGATCGTAAATAAAAGATAAAGCATAACTTATGCGGTGAGATCTCGAGGAGAGTTACTTTGAACTTTCAAACCCGAAAACCCCCTCTCGAATTAAAATATTAAGTCAAATTGGGTACATTTAAAATGAAGTTTTAAAGATCCAAGCCTTCCATCAATAGGAACTAGCGTGAGTTGTCTACTTATTGATAGAGGTGATCCAGAGTCTGGCACCCGAGTCGAAGAAAGGGACAATACGCAAAATTCCTTGACTCCTGATTTTAACTAAACTCGACAAGGGTGAGGATTGGTCGGGATGTGAATATCGACCGATAACTAGTTACGGGGATTTCACGACCGGGCCTGTTGCTCATCATGATTGATGGGCTAGACACTTATGATGTAGCAGTGCTAGATAAGTGAGAAAACCGAGGCAAAATAGCTTGAAGGTTGTGTAGTGACACAATTGGTAAAAGTATACCTACCTGGAGAATTAATTGTATGGCCACGAGTCATGGGTGCAATTAATGTCTGCTGGGACGTCAAGACCTACTAGGAAATAAGATTTCCCGAGCAATCAAAGGGGTGATTGTTTCGACAAAATAGTGGGAGAACTTTTTCGAAACCAAGACCGAAATTCGTTAATTATAAGTATTAGGCATATATCAGTCAGCTAAATGTTGTCTTCTTTCCATTTGTAGATATTTATTGAACAATGTCTAAAAATCCATTATCTGTCATCCTCGACGCTAATAAACTAAATGGGTCAAACTTTGTCGACTGGCTGAGAAACTTGAGGATAGTCCTCGACTCCGAACGTCGGAGCTATGTACTCGACACTGATAGAATAGTGTCCTGCAAGCCAACTGTTTTGGCTGCATTTAATTAGTAATAATTAAAAGAACTATTCAATTCGATTAATAAATGCATTTTTATTATATGGTCAACTTTATCTTATGTAATAATTATCTACGCATAAGGATAGAAGTCCTTAGATCACAGGGCTATGGGACAACCCGTGGACTGATCTCCAAGGCCGTGATCTAGAACATATTCAAGAGTAGTAGAATCCAATCGAGATGGGACATCGTTGGATTCGGTTAGACTCTCACTAATGTGTATACTCCGATGAACTGGAGAACGCTGGGGTCCACGAGCGTGACTGGGATAGTCGATACACATAAGTGGGTGACTTGCTGGGATGGCAAGTGCACTGAATACCCCAATTAGGAAATAACTTACCATGGAAGCGGTAGTCGCATATCGGAGTTGAAGTTATTCCTATTTGCAACAGTATACGAGGAATGATCCCTAAATACTTGAGGTGATAGGGTTTATCTGGTGCGAGAACGTCTATACTTAGATGTGAGTTCCGACCGACTGGAGATCGCCAGAAAGTCTCTGTGGATTCACGTTGGGTATAGAGGAACTCGTATGCAGGTTCATATCATCAACAAAGGATCCATTGACCCGACTTGATAGGTTGGGAAATTCTCCTATGGATTTCTGTGAGAAATTAATTCTGGTAAAATCCTTGGCCAAGGTATCTGACGGCTTTATGAAAGTAGCTCATAAAGATTAAGTCAAAGAGAATTATTTCAAGATCAGAATGCATAAGGTCAAAACAAATTAAAAGGGAACCGATGAAAAATCCATGCCCTTAAGTTTTGACTGGGAGATCGATCGATGGAGAGATTATAGCGTATATGGAAATTGTAAATGATTAAAAGGTTCACTGAATTAATTCACCAGTGATTGGGCTCCATGGGCTTGTGGCCAGACATCGACCGTGGAGTGTGGGAGAATTCCCAAATTAGCAGGGGTGCTAATTTTGGAATGATCAGTCGACAGAGTGTTCGATTGATTTAGAGTATTTTATACTCGAGTAATTAAATAAATATTTAATTATAACCCACGGCCAATTATGTGGTGAACCTACGGGGGCATACACAATACACATGAAGCGAAAGCGAGGAAATGGAGAACAACTGAGTCGACTGGATCGACTGGGTCGATTGAGTTGACTGGGTCGACTGGGTCGACCCAATTGGAGCGAAGATGATCCGATTGGAATTGGATCAAGACTATAAATTAAATTGAAATTTAATTTGTGAGTTAAATTAATTAAATTGGATTTAATTAATTATGGGAATATTTAATTAAATAGACTTAGAGTCTAATTTAATTAAATGAGAAAGAAATAAATTAATTGGGCTATTTAATTGAGAAATTAAATAAAGACCCAATTAATTAAATCAAGTATGGGCCATGAATTAATTAGAAGACTTGGTCTTCCAATTAAAAGGGTCATGGCCCATGTAGGAGAGTTAGAAGACTTAGGAGTCCTAATCCTAGGAGGATTAGGATTATGAGATTCCTATAAATAGGAGATTTGATGTCGTATCTCAGACACACAATTGAAGAGCCAAAATACTAAGTCAAGAAAAACTCTCTCCCTCTTTCTCTCACACAAAATCGGCCGAACCTCTTTTCCACTTGGAAGAGATTTTCGTTTTTCGATTCTTGCTCCATATTGTTCTCTAGTTTTAGATATTAATATATCTTATGTTCTAGCCGATTAGGATATATTAATTTTCGTGATATTGTGGTGTATCAACCCGTAGAGGCGCAACACGTGGGGCGCTACTAGGAGCTTGGGATCGAGCCAGTCGAGGGAGAAACACAACGACTTTTCTGACAGTTTGGATTTGCAAGGAGACAGGTATAATTTAGATCTGAATTATTCCAGTCGTTTTTAATATTCATATATATACAACCAGTTTAGTATCCTGGCAAGATTCCGTAAGAGGTCCTTAAAAATTTTAATTTCCGCTGTGCTTAGGGCTGTTTATCTTACCGAATCCCAACAGACACGCCTATGCCTGATGCACCCGCAGCATGAGCTACTGAGGAACAACGAACCATCCATGCTAAAAGGGTAGATGATGATCTTCAGGTTCGCTGCCTCATGTTGGCTTCAATGTCAAATGAGCTGCAGAAACAGCATGCTGGTATACCGCTTGCTAGAGATATACTTCTCCACCTCCAACAGATGTTTGGAGAAAGGTCTCGTACCGAAAGGTTCGCAACAACAAAGGAGTTGTTTAGTCTCAAGATGGCTGAGGGAAGCAGTGTCAAGGATCACTGTCTGCGTTTTATCAACCTGGTTGAAAAACTGGGGCGACTAGACGTAGAATTGCACGCTGATCTTAGCACTAACCTCCTTCTCCATACTCTGCCTCGCTCGTTCGACCAGTTCGTGTTGAATTTCAACATGGAAGACAGAAACCTTGCTCTTCACGAACTGACCAATCTGTTGGTTACAGCAGAAGCCACTCTCAAAAAAGAGAAACACGTGATGATTGCTCACCAATCGAAGGCTGCAAAGCCCAAGAAAGGTAAAAAGAAGAAGAAGGTGTTCTCTTCTAAAGCAGTCACCAAGGTTATCGAGAAAAAGCCCAGAAGATGAATGCTTCCACTGCAAGAAAGCAGGGCACTGGAAAAGTAACTGCCCAGACTACCTGAAAATGGTAGCCAAAGGTATTTTCTTGGTTGAAGTTAATATTTCTATTAACTGTGCATCTTGGGTGTTAGACACCGCAGCGGGTTCTCATATCTGCAATGATTTGCAGGTGATGGGAGCAGTAAGAACACTTAAGCCCGGGGATAGGATCCTGCGTTTTGGAAACGGAGCAAGAGTTGTTGCAAAGGCTATAGGAGACGTGGAGTTAGTAATAGGGAACTTTACTTTGCTTTTAAAAGACTGTTTGTACGTACCAACAATAATTAAGAACATTATTTCTATTCCGCTATTAGATAATGATGGTTTTAATTTTTCCATTATGAATGGATCTATGAGCATAATTAAAAATGGTTTAATCTATGCTAGTGGTACTTTGATGGATGGTCTATATTCCCTTGAACCTACAAACTCCAACGTCTTGCACATACAATCAAGAAAAAGAAAATACGATAATCACACACCACAACTTTGGCACGCTAGACTTGGACAAATCTCCAAGAGTAGGATACAAAAGTTGGTTTCCTCTAAAGCTCTTGAAATACAGAACTTACATGAACTTTCGACTTGCGAATCTTGTCTCAAAGGAAAGATGACCAAATCACCCTTCACCGGGAATCCCGAGCGAACCAAACAAACATTGGATTTGATCCATACTGACGTTTGTGGACCACTGAGTGTCAGTGCAAGAGGAGGATTCTCCTACTTCGTAGCATTCACTGACGACTTCAGTCGTTATGGATACGTATACTTAATGAAGTATAAATCTGAAACTTTTGAAAAGTTCAAGGAGTTTCGAATGGAAGTAGAGAATCAACTTGGACATAGTATTAAAGCACTTCGATCTGATCGAGGAGGAGAATACTTAAGTCAAGAATTCCTCGATTATCTAAAAGAGAATGGAATTCTCGCTCAACGAACTCCCCCTAGGACGCCCCAACTCAATGGAGTGTCTGAAAGGAGGAATCGAACTTTGTTGGACATGGTTCGTTCCATGATGAGCTTCGCTGAACTTCCCTTTTCATTTTGGGGCTTAGCCCTATTAACTGCTTCGAAAATACTGAACATAGTACCTTCAAAGTCAGTACCAACAACACCACATCAAGAATGGTATGGTAAAGCACCAGTATATTCGTATCTACGAGTATGGGGATCTCCCGCCTATG
>JAYDYQ010001174.1:0-24698 GCA_034814905.1 Penstemon davidsonii | reverse complement strand
ACCAATCCTAGTACTACTCTCGCCCAAACACGCTTAACTTCGGAGTTCAGATGGGATCCGGTGCATTAGTGCTGGTATGATCGCACCCATAAGTTAATGCGCACTTTAATTATTTAAAAGGTATCTCCAAATTCAAAACGGGCCAATAAATTCCACGAATCGATGCTCTTTGGGCCCACAAAAGTAGGAAATTAATAAATAATCCAGAAAATTACCCGTTCGAGCCAAAATGAAAGTTTTAAAAAAAATTCGATAAAAAAGGAGGTGCAACACGAGGTTTTCCCAGGGGGTCACCCATCCTAGTACTACTCTCGCCCAAGCAAGCTTAACTTCGGAGTTCTGATGGGATCCGATGCATTAGTGCTGGTATGATCGCACCCATAAGTTAATGCGCACTTTAATTATTTAAAATGTATCTCCAAATTCAAAACGGGCCAATAAATTCCACGAATCGATGCTCTTTGGGCCCACAAAAGTAGGAAATTAAAAAATAATCCAGAAAATTACCCGTTCGAACCAAAATGAAAGTTTTAAAAAAAATTCGATAAAAAGGAGGGTGCAACACGAGGACTTCCCAGGGGGTCACCCATCCTAGTACTCCTCTCGCCCAAGCACGCTTAACTTCGGAGTTCTGATGGGATCCGGTGCATTAGTGCTGGTATGATCGCACCCATAAGTTAATGCGCACTTTAATTATTTAAAAGGTATCTCCAAATTCAAAACGGGCCAATAAATTCCACGAATCGATGCTCTTTGGGCCCACAAAGATAGGAAATTAATAAATAATCCAGAAAATTACCCGTTCGAGCCAAAATGAAAGTTTTAAAAAAAATTCGATAAAAAGTGGGGTGCAACACGAGGACTTCCCAGGGGGTCACCCATCCTAGTACTACTCTCGCCCAAACACGCTTAACTTCGGAGTTCTGATGGGATCCGGTGCATTAGTGCTGGTATGATCGCACCCATAAGTTAATGCGCACTTTAATTATTTAAAAGGTATCTCCAAATTCAAAACGGGCCAATAAATTCCACGAATCGATGCTCTTTGGGCCCACAAAAGTAGGAAATTAATAAATAATCCAGAAAACTACCCGTTCGAACCAAAATGAAAGTTTTAAAAAAAATTCGATAAAAAGTGGGGTGCAACACGAAGACTTCGCAGGGGGTCACCCATCCTAGTACTACTATAGCCCAAGCACACTTATCTTCGGAGTTCTGATGGGATTCGGTGCATTAGTGCTGGTATGATCGCACCCATAAGTTAATGCGCACTTTAATTATTTAAAAGGTATCTCCAAATTCAAAACGGGCCAATAAATTCCACGAATCGATTCTCTTTGGGCCCACAAAAGTAGGAAATTAATAAATAATCCAGAAAATTACCCGTTCGAACCAAAATGAAAGTTTTAAAAAAAATTCGATAAAAAGGGGGGTGCAACACGAGGACTTCCCAGGGGGTCACCCATCCTAGTACTACTCTCGCCCAAGCACGCTTAACTTCGGAGTTCTGATGGGATCGATCGCACCCATAAGTTAATGCGCACTTTAATTATTTAAAAGGTATCTCCAAATTCAAAACGGGCCAATAAATTCCACGAATCGATGCTCTTTGGGCCCACAAAAGTAGGAAATTAATAAATAATCCAGAAAATTACCCGTTCGAGCCAAAATGAAAGTTTTAAAAAAAATTCGATAAAAAGGGGGGTGCAACATGAGGACTTCCCAGGGGGTCACCCATCCTAGTACTACTCTCGCCCAAGCACGCTTAACTTCGGAGTTCTGATGGGATCCGGTGCATTAGTGCTGGTATGATCGCACCCATAAGTTAATGCGCACTTTAATTATTTAAAAGGTATCTCCAAATTCAAAACGGGCCAATAAATTCCACGAATCGATGCTCTTTGGGCCCACAAAGATAGGAAATTAATAAATAATCCAGAAAATTACCCGTTCGAGCCAAAATGAAAGTTTTAAAAAAAATTCGATAAAAAGTGGGGTGCAACACGAGGACTTCCCAGGGGGTCACCCATCCTAGTACTACTCTCGCCCAAACACGCTTAACTTCGGAGTTCTGATGGGATCCGGTGCATTAGTGCTGGTATGATCGCACCCATAAGTTAATGCGCACTTTAATTATTTAAAAGGTATCTCCAAATTCAAAACGGGCCAATAAATTCCACGAATCGATGCTCTTTGGGCCCACAAAAGTAGGAAATTAATAAATAATCCAGAAAATTACCCGTTCGAGCCAAAATGAAAGTTTTAAAAAAAATTCGATAAAAAGGGGGGTGCAACACGAGGACTTCACAGGGGGTCACCCATCCTAGTACTACTCTCGCCCAAGCACGCTTAACTTCGGAGTTCTGATGGGATCCGATGCATTAGTGCTGGTATGATCGCACCCATAAGTTAATGCGCACTTTAATTATTTAAAAGGTATCTCCAAATTCAAAACGGGCCAATAAATTCCACGAATCGATGCTCTTTGGGCCCACAAAAGTAGGAAATTAATAAATAATCCAGAAAATTACCCGTTCGAGCCAAAATGAAAGTTTTAAAAAAAATTCGATAAAAAGGAGGGTGCAACACGAGGACTTCCCAGGGGGTCACCCATCCTAGTACTACTCTCGCCCAAGCACGCTTAACTTCGGAGTTCTGATAGGATCCGGTGCATTAGTGCTGGTATGATCGCACCCATAAGTTAATGCGCACTTTAATTATTTAAAATGTATCTCCAAATTCAAAACGGGCCAATAAATTCCACGAATCGATGCTCTTTGGGCCCACAAAAGTAGGAAATTAATAAATAATCCAGAAAATTACCAGTTCGAACCAAAATGAAAGTTTTAAAAAAAATTCGATAAAAAGGGGGGTGCAACACGAGGACTTCCCAGGGGGTCACCCATCCTAGTACTACTCTCGCCCAAGCACGCTTAACTTCGGAGTTCTGATGGGATCCGGTGCATTAGAGCTGGTATGATCGCACCCATAAGTTAATGCGCACTTTAATTATTTAAAAGGTATCTCCAAATTCAAAACGGGCCAATAAATTCCACGAATCGATGCTCTTTGGGCCCACAAAAGTAGGAAATTAATAAATAATCCAGAAAATTACCGGTTCGAGCCAAAATGAAAGTTTTAAAAAAAATTCGATAAAAAGGGGGGTGCAACACGAGGACTTCCCAGGGGGTCACCAATCCTAGTACTACTCTCGCCCAAGCACGCTTAACTTCGGAGTTCTGATGGGATCCGGTGCATTAGTGCTGGTATGATCGCACCCATAAGTTAATGCGCACTTTAATTATTTAAAAGATATCTCCAAATTAAAAACGGGCCAATAAATTCCACGAATCGATGCTCTTTGGGCCCACAAAAGTAGGAAATTAATAAATAATCCAGAAAATTACCCGTTCGAACCAAAATGAAAGTTTTAAAAAAAATTCGATAAAAAGGGGGGTGCAACACGAAGACTTCGCAGGGGGTCACCCATCCTAGTACTACTATAGCCCAAGCACGCTTATCTTCGGAGTTCTGATGGGATCCGGTGCATTAGTGCTGGTATGATCGCACCCATAAGTTAATGCGCACTTTAATTATTTAAAAGGTATCTCCAAATTCAAAACGGGCCAATAAATTCCACGAATCGATGCTCTTTGGGCCCACAAAAGTAGGAAATTAATAACTAATCCAGAAAATTACCCGTTCAAACCAAAATGAAAGTTTAAAAAAAAATTCGATAAAAAGGGAGGTGCAAGACAAGGACTTCCCAGGGGGTCACCCATCCTAGTACTACTCTCGCCCAAGCACGCTTAACTTCGGAGTTCTGATGGGATCCGGTGCATTAGTGCTGGTATGATCGCACCCATAAGTTAATGCGCACTTTAATTATTTAAAAGGTATCTCCAAATTCAAAACGGGCCAATAAACTCCACGAATCGATGCTCTTTGGGCCCACAAAAGTAGGAAATTAATAAATAATCCAGAAAATTACCCGTTCGAACCAAAATGAAAGTTTAAAAAAAAAATCGATAAAAAGGGGGGTGCAACACGAGGACTTCCCAGGGGGTCACCCATCCTAGTACTACTCTCGCCCAAGCACGCTTAACTTCGGAGTTCTGATGGGATCCGGTGCATTAGTGCTGGCATGATCGCACCAATATGTTAATGCGCACTTTAATTATTTAAAGGGTATTTCCAAATTCAAAACGGGCCAATAAATTCCACGAACCAATGCTCTTTGGGCCCACAAAAGTAGGAAATTAATAAATAATCCAGAAAATTACCCGTTCGAACCAAAATGAAAGTTTTAAAAAAAATTCGATAAAAAGGGGGGTGCAACACGAGGACTTCCCACGGGGTCACCCATCCTAGTACTACTCTCGCCCAAGCACGCTTAACTTCGGAGTTCTGATGGGATCCGGTGCATTAGTGCCGGTATGATCGCACCCATAAGTTAATGCGCACTTTAATTATTTAAAAGGTATCTCCAAATTCAAAACGGGCCAATAAATTCCACGAATCGATGCTCTTTGGGCCCACAAAAGTAGGAAATTAATAAATAATCCAGAAAATTATCCGTTCGAACCAAAATGAAAGTTTTAAAAAAAATTCGATAAAAAGGGGGGTGCAACACGAAAACTTCGCAGGGGGTCACCCATCCTAGTACTACTATAGCCCAAGCACGCTTATCTTCGGAGTTCTGATGGGATCCGGTGCATTAGTGCTGGTATGATCGCACCCATAAGTTAATGCGCACTTTAATTATTTAAAAGGTATCTCCAAATTCAAAACGGGCCAATAAATTCCACGAATCGATGCTCTTTGGGCCCACAAAAGTAGGAAATTAATAAATAATCCAGAAAATTACCCATTCGAACCAAAATGAAAGTTTTAAAAAAAATTCGATAAAAAGGGGGGTGCAACACGAGGTTTTCCCAGGGGGTCACCCATCCTAGTACTACTCTCGCCCAAGCACGCTTAACTTCGGAGTTCTGATGGGATCCGGTGCATTAGTGCTGGTATGATCGCACCCATGAGTTAATGCGCACTTTAATTATTTAAAAGGTATCTCCAAATTCAAAACGGGCCAATAAATTCCACGAATCGATGCTCTTTGGGCCCACAAAAGTAGGAAATTAATAAATAATCCAGAAAATTATCCGTTCGAACCAAAATGAAAGTTTTAAAAAAAATTCGATAAAAAGGGGGGTGCAACACGAAAACTTCGCAGGGGGTCACCCATCCTAGTACTACTATAGCCCAAGCACGCTTATCTTCGGAGTTCTGATGGGATCCGGTGCATTAGTGCTGGTATGATCGCACCCATAAGTTAATGCGCACTTTAATTATTTAAAAGGTATCTCCAAATTCAAAACGGGCCAATAAATTCCACGAATCGATGCTCTTTGGGCCCACAAAAGTAGGAAATTAATAAATAATTCAGAAAAATACCCGTTCGAGCCAAAATGAAAGTTTTAAAAAAAATTCGATAAAAAGGGGGGTGCAACACGAGGACTTCCCAGGGGGTCACCCATCCTAGTACTACTCTCGCCCAAGCACGCTTAACTTCGGAGTTCTGATAGGATCCGGTGCATTAGTGCTGGTATGATCGCACCCATAAGTTAATGCGCACTTTAATTATTTAAAAGGTATCTCCAAATTCAAAACGGGCCAATAAATTCCACGAATCGATGCTCTTTGGGCCCACAAAAGTAGGAAATTAATAAATAATCCAGAAAATTACCCGTTCGAACCAAAATGAAAGTTTTAAAAAAAATTCGATAAAAAGGGGGGTGCAACACGAGGACTTCCCAGGGGGGTCACCCATCCTAGTACTACTCTCGCCCAAGCACGCTTAACTTCGGAGTTCTGATGGGATCCGATGCATTAGTGCTGGTTTGATCGCACCCATAAGTTAATGCGCACTTTAATTATTTAAAAGGTATCTCCAAATTCAAAACGGGCCAATAAATTCCACGAATCGATGCTCTTTGGTCCCACAAAAGTAGGAAATTAATAAATAATCCAGAAAATAACCCGTTCGAACCAAAATGAAAGTTTTAAAAAAAATTCGATAAAAAGGGGGGTGCAACACGAGGACTTCCCAGGGGGTCACCCATCCTAGTACTACTCTCGCCCAAGAACGCTTAACTTCGGTGTTCTGATGGGATCCGGTGCATTAGTGCCGGTATGATCGCACCCATAAGTTAATGCGCACTTTAATTATTTAAAAGGTATCTCCAAATTCAAAACGGGCCAATAAATTCCACGAGTCGATGCTCTTTGGGCCACAAAAGTAGGAAATTAATAAATAATTTAGAAAATTACCCGTTCAAACCAAAATGAAAGTTTTAAACAAAATTCGATAAAAAGGGGGTTGCAACACGAGGACTTCCCAGGGGGTCACCCATCCTAGTACTACTCTCGCCCAAGCACGCTTAACTTCGGAGTTCTGATGGGATCCGGTGCATTAGTGCTGGTATGATCGCACCCATAAGTTAATGCGCACTTTAATTATTTAAAAGGTATCTCCGAATTCAAAACGGGCCAATAAATTCCACGAATCGATGCTCTTTGGGCCCACAAAAGTAGGAAATTAATAAATAATTCAGAAAAATACCCGTTCGAGCCAAAATGAAAGTTTTAAAAAAAATTCGATAAAAAGGGGGGTGCAACACGAGGACTTCCCAGGGGGTCACCCATCCTAGTACTACTCTCGCCCAAGCACGCTTAACTTCGGAGTTCTGATAGGATCCGGTGCATTAGTGCTGGTATGATGGCACCCATAAGTTAATGCGCACTTTAATTATTTAAAAGGTATCTCCAAATTCAAAACGGGCCAATAAATTCCACGAATCGATGCTCTTTGGGCCCACAAAAGTAGGAAATTAATAAATAATCCAGAAAATTACCCGTTCGAACCAAAATGAAAGTTTTAAAAAAAATTCGATAAAAAGGGGGGTGCAACACGAGGACTTCCCAGGGGGGTCACCCATCCTAGTACTACTCTCGCCCAAGCACGCTTAACTTCGGAGTTCTGATGGGATCCGATGCATTAGTGCTGGTTTGATCGCACCCATAAGTTAATGCGCACTTTAATTATTTAAAAGGTATCTCCAAATTCAAAACGGGCCAATAAATTTCACGAATCGATGCTCTTTGGTCCCACAAAAGTAGGAAATTAATAAATAATCCAGAAAATAACCCGTTCGAACCAAAATGAAAGTTTTAAAAAAAATTCGATAAAAAGGGGGGTGCAACACGAGGACTTCCCAGGGGGTCACCCATCCTAGTACTACTCTCGCCCAAGAACGCTTAACTTCGGTGTTCTGATGGGATCCGGTGCATTAGTGCCGGTATGATCGCACCCATAAGTTAATGCGCACTTTAATTATTTAAAAGGTATCTCCAAATTCAAAACGGGCCAATAAATTCCACGAGTCGATGCTCTTTGGGCCACAAAAGTAGGAAATTAATAAATAATTTAGAAAATTACCCGTTCAAACCAAAATGAAAGTTTTAAACAAAATTCGATAAAAAGGGGGTTGCAACACGAGGACTTCCCAGGGGGTCACCCATCCTAGTACTACTCTCGCCCAAGCACGCTTAACTTCGGAGTTCTGATGGGATCCGGTGCATTAGTGCAGGTATGATCGCACCCATAAGTTAATGCGCACTTTAATTATTTAAAAGGTATCTCCAAATTCAAAACGGGCCAATAAATTCCACGAATCGATGCTCTTTGGGCCCACAAAAGTAGGAAATTAATAAATAATCCAGAAAATTACCCGTTCGAACCAAAATGAAAGTTTTAAAAAAAATTCGATAAAAAGGGGGGGTGCAACACGAGGACTTCCCAGGGGGTCACCCATCCTAGTACTACTCTCGCCCAAGCACGCTTAACTTCGGAGTTCTGATGGGATCCGGTGCATTAGTGCTGGTATGATCGCACCCATAAGTTAATGCGCACTTTAATTATTTAAAAGGTATCTCCAAATTCAAAACGGGCCAATAAATTCCACGAATCGATGCTCTTTGGGCCCACAAAAGTAGGAAATTAATAAATAATCCAGAAAATTACCCGTTCGAACCAAAATGAAAGTTTTAAAAAAAATTCGATAAAAAGGGGGGTGCAACACGAAGACTTCGCAGGGGGTCACCCATCCTAGTACTGCTATAGCCCAAGCACGCTTATCTTCGGAGTTCTGATGGGATCCGGTGCATTAGTGCTTGTATGATCGCACCCATAAGTTAATGCGCACTTTAATTATTTAAAAGGTATCTCCAAATTCAAAACGGGCCAATAAATTCCACTAATCGATGCTCTTTGGGCCCACAAAAGTAGGAAATTATTAAATAATCCAGAAAATTACCCGTTCGAACCAAAATGAAAGTTTTAAAAAAAATTCGATAAAAAGGGGGGTGCAACACGAGGACTTCCCACGGGGTCACCCATCCTAGTACTACTCTCGCCCAAGCACGCTTAACTTCGGAGTTCTGATGGGATCGATCGCACCCATAAGTTAATGCGCACTTTAATTATTTAAAAGGTATCTCCAAATTCAAAACGGGCCAATAAATTCCACGAATCGATGCTCTTTGGGCCCACAAAAGTAGGAAATTAATAAATAATCCAGAAAATTACCCGTTCGAGCCAAAATGAAAGTTTTAAAAAAAATTCGATAAAAAGGGGGGTGCAACACGAGGACTTCCCAGGGGGTCACCCATCCTAGTACTACTCTCGCCCAAGCACGCTTAACTTCGGAGTTCTGATGGGATCCGGTGCATTAGTGCTGGTATGATCGCACCCATAAGTTAATGCGCACTTTAATTATTTAAAAGGTATCTCCAAATTCAAAACGGGCCAATAAATTCCACGAATCGATGCTCTTTGGGCCCACAAAAGTAGGAAATTAATAAATAATCCAGAAAATTACCCGTTCGAACCAAAATGAAAGTTTTAAAAAAAATTCGATAAAAAGGGGGGTGCAACACGAGGACTTCCCAGGGGGTCACCCATCCTAGTACTACTCTCGCCCAAGCACGCTTAACTTCGGAGTTCTGATGGGATCCGGTGCATTAGTGCTGGTATGATCGCACCCATAAGTTAATGCGCACTTTAATTATTTAAAAGGTATCTCCAAATTCAAAACGGGCCAATAAATTCCACGAGTCGATGCTCTTTGGGCCCACAAAAGTAGGAAATTAATAAATAATCCAGAAAATTACCCGTTCGAACCAAAATGAAAGTTTTAAAAAAAATTCGATAAAAAGGGGGGTGCAACACGAGGACTTCCCAGGGGGTCACCCATCCTAGTACTACTCTCGCCCAAGCACGCTTAACTTCGGAGTTCTGATGGGATCCGGTGCATTAGTGCTGGTATGATCGTACCCATAAGTTAATGCGCACTTTAATTATTTAAAAGGTATCTCCAAATTCAAAACGGGCCAATAAATTCCACGAATCGATGCTCTTTGGGCCCACAAAAGTAGGAAATTAATAAATAATCCAGAAAATTACCCGTTCGAACCAAAATGAAAGTTTTAAAAAAAATTCGATAAAAAGGGGGGTGCAACACGAGGACTTCCCAGGGGGTCACCCATCCTAGTACTACTCTCGCCCAAGCACGCTTAACTTCGGAGTTCTGATGGGATCCGGTGCATTAGTGCTGGTATGATCGCACCCATAAGTTAATGCGCACTTTAATTATTTAAAAGGTATCTCCAAATTCAAAACGGGCCAATAAATTCCACGAATCGATGCTCTTTGGGCCCACAAAAGTAGGAAATTAATAAATAATCCAGAAAATTACCCGTTCGAGCCAAAATGAAAGTTTTAAAAAAAATTCGATAAAAAGGGGGGTGCAACACGAGGACTTCCCAGGGGGTCACCCATCCTAGTACTACTCTCGCCCAAGCACGCTTAACTTCGGAGTTCTGATGGGATCCGGTGCATTAGTGCCGGTATGATCGCACCCATAAGTTAATGCGCACTTTAATTATTTAAAAGGTATCTCCAAATTCAAAACGGGCCAATAAATTCCACGAATCGATGCTCTTTGGGCCCACAAAAGTAGGAAACTAATAAATAATCCAGAAAATTACCCGTTCGAACCAAAATGAAAGTTTTAAAAAAAATTCGATAAAAAGGGGGGTGCAACACGAGGTTTTCCCAGGGGGTCACCCATCCTAGTACTACTCTCGCCCAAGCACGCTTAACTTCGGAGTTCTGATGGGATCCGGTGCATTAGTGCCGGTATGATCGCACCCATAAGTTAATTCGCACTTTAATTATTTAAAAGGTATCTCCAAATTCAAAACGGGCAAATAAATTCCACGAATCGATGCTCTTTGGGCCCACAAAAGTAGGAAATTAATAAATAATCCAGAAAATTACCCGTTCGAACCAAAATGAAAGTTCTAAAAAAAATTCGATAAAAAGGGGGGTGCAACACGAGGACTTCCCAGGGGGTCACCCATCCTAGTACTACTCTCGCCCAAGAACGATTAACTTCGGAGTTCTGATGGGATCCGGTGCATTAGTGCTGGTATGATCGCACCCATAAGTTAATGCGCACTTTAATTATTTAAAAGGTATCTCCAAATTCAAAACGGGCCAATAAATTCCACGAATCTATGCACTTTGGGCCCACAAAAGCAGGAAATTAATAAATAATCCAGAAAATTACCCGTTCGAACCAAAATGAAAGTTTTAAAAAAAATTCGATAAAAATGGGGGTGCAACACGAGGACTTCCCAGGGGGTCACCCATCCTAGTACTACTCTCGCCCAAGCACGCTTAACTTCGGAGTTCTGATGGGATCCGGTGCATTAGTGCTGGTATGATCGCACCCATAAGTTAATGCGCACTTTAATTATTTAAAAGGTATCTCCAAATTCAAAACGGGCCAATAAATTCCACGAATCGATGCTCTTTGGGCCCACAAAAGTAGGAAATTAATAAATAATCCAGAAAATTACCCGTTCGAGCCAAAATGAAAGTTTTAAAAAAAATTCGATAAAAAGGGGGGTGCAACACGAGGACTTCCCAGGGGGTCACCCATCCTAGTACTACTCTCGCCCAAGCACGCTTAACTTCGGAGTTCTGATGGGATCCGGTGCATTAGTGCTGGTATGATCGCACCCATAAGTTAATGCGCACTTTAATTATTTAAAAGGTATCTCCAAATTCAAAACGGGCCAATAAATTCCACGAATCGATGCTATTTGGGCCCACAAAAGTAGGAAATTAATAAATAATCAAGAAAATTACCCTTTCGAACCAAAATGAAAGTTTTAAAAAAAATTCGATAAAAAGGGGGGTGCAACACGAGGACTTCCCAGGGGGTCACCCATCCTAGTACTACTCTCGCCCAAGCACGCTTAACTTCGGAGTTCTGATGGGATCCGGTGCATTAGTGCTGGTATGATCGCACCCATAAGTTAATGCGCACTTTAATTATTTAAAAGGTATCTCCAAATTCAAAACGGGCCAATAAATTCCACGAGTCGATGCTCTTTGGGCCATAAAAGTAGGAAATTAATAAATAATCCAGAAAATTACCCGTTCGAACCAAAACGAATGTTTTAAAAAAAATTCGATAAAAAGGGGGGTGCAACACGAGGACTTCCCAGGGGGTCACCCATCCTAGTACTACTCTCGCCCAAGCACGCTTAACTTCGGAGTTCTGATGGGATCCGGTGCATTAGTCCATAAGTTAATGCGCACTTTAATTATTTAAAAGATATCTCCAAATTCAAAACGGGCCAATAAATTCCACGAATCGATGCTCTTTGGGCCCACAAAAGTAGGAAATTAATAAATAATCCAGAAAATTACCCGTTCGAACCAAAATGAAAGTTTTAAAAAAAATTCGATAAAAAGGGGGGTGCAACACGAGGACTTCCCAGGGGGTCACCCATCCTAGTACTACTCTCGCCCAAGCACGCTTAGCTTCGGAGTTCTGATGGGATCCGGTGCATTAGTGCTGGCATGATCGCACCCATAAGTTAATGCGCACTTTAATTATTTAAAGGGTATTTCCAAATTCAAAACAGGCCAATAAATTCCACGAATCAATGCTCTTTGGGCCCACAAAAGTAGGAAATTAATAAATAATCCAGAAAATTACCCGTTCGAACCAAAATGAAAGTTTTAAAAAAAATTCGATAAAAAGGGGGGTGCAACACGAGGACTTCCCAAGGGGTCACCCATCCTAGTACTACTCTCGCCCAAGCACGCTTAACTTCGGAGTTCTGATGGGATCCGGTGCATTAGTGCCGGTATGATCGCACCCATAAGTTAATGCGCACTTTAATTATTTAAAAGGTATCTCCAAATTCAAAACGGGCAAATAAATTCCACGAATCGATGCTCTTTGGGCCCACAAAAGTAGGAAATTAATAAATAATCCAGAAAATTACCCGTTCGAACCAAAATGAAAGTTTTAAAAAAAATTCGATAAAAAGGGGGGTGCAACACGAGGACTTCCCAGGGGGTCACCCATCCTAGTACTACTCTCGCCCAAGCACGATTAACTTCGGAGTTCTGATGGGATCCGGTGCATTAGTGCTGGTATGATCGCACCCATAAGTTAATGCGCACTTTAATTATTTAAAAGGTATCTCCAAATTCAAAACGGGCCAATAAATTCCACGAATCTATGCTCTTTGGGCCCACAAAAGCAGGAAATTAATAAATAATCCAGAAAATTACCCGTTCGAACCAAAATGAAAGTTTTAAAAAAAATTCGATAAAAATGGGGGTGCAACACGAGGACTTCCCAGGGGGTCACCCATCCTAGTACTACTCTCGCCCAAGCACGCTTAACTTCGGAGTTCTGATGGGATCCGGTGCATTAGTGCTGGTATGATCGCACCCATAAGTTAATGCGCACTTTAATTATTTAAAAGGTATCTCCAAATTCAAAACGGGCCAATAAATTCCACGAATCGATGCTCTTTGGGCCCACAAAAGTAGGAAATTAATAAATAATCCAGAAAATTATCCGTTCGAACCAAAATGAAAGTTTTAAAAAAAATTCGATAAAAAGGGGGGTGCAACACGAAGACTTCGCAGGGGGTCACCCATCCTAGTACTACTATAGCCCAAGCACGCTTATCTTCGGAGTTCTGATGGGATCCGGTGCATTAGTGCTGGTATGATCGCACCCATAAGTTAATGCGCACTTTAATTATTTAAAAGGTATCTCCAAATTCAAAACGGGCCAATAAATTCCACGAATCGATGCTCTTTGGGCCCACAAAAGTAGGAAATTAATAAATAATTCAGAAAATTACCCGTTCGAGCCAAAATGAAAGTTTTAAAAAAAATTCGATAAAAAGGGGGGTGCAACACGAGGACTTCCCAGGGGGTCACCCATCCTAGTACTACTCTCGCCCAAGCACGCTTAACTTCGGAGTTCTGATGGGATCCGGTGCATTAGTGCTGGTATGATCGCACCCATAAGTTAATGCGCACTTTAATTATTTAAAAGGTATCTCCAAATTCAAAACGGGCAAATAAATTCCATGAATCGATGCTCTTTGGGCCCACAAAAGTAGGAAATTAATAAATAATCCAGAAAATTACCCGTTAGAACCAAAATGAAAGTTTTAAAAAAAATTCGATAAAAAGGGGGGTGCAACACGAGGACTTCCCTGGGGGTCACCCATCCTAGTACTACTCTCGCCCAAGCACGATTAACTTCGGAGTTCTGATGGGATCCGGTGCATTAGTGCTGGTATGATCGCACCCATAAGTTAATGCGCACTTTAATTATTTAAAAGGTATCTCCAAATTCAAAACGGGCCAATAAATTCCACGAATCTATGCTCTTTGGGCCCACAAAAGCAGGAAATTAATAAATAATCCAGAAAATTACCCGTTCGAACCAAAATGAAAGTTTTAAAAAAAATTCGATAAAAATGGGGGTGCAACACGAGGACTTCCCAGGGGGTCACCCATCCTAGTACTACTCTCGCCAAAGCACGCTTAACTTCGGTGTTCTGATGGGATCCGGTGCATTAGTGCCGGTATGATCGCACCCATAAGTTAATGCGCACTTTAATTATTTAAAAGGTATCTCCAAATTCAAAACGGGCCAATAAATTCCACGAGTCGATGCTCTTTGGGCCACAAAAGTAGGAAATTAATAAATAATCCAGAAAATTACCCGTTCGAACCAAAATGAAAGTTTTAAAAAAAATTCGATAAAAAGGGGGTTGCAACACGAGGACTTCCCAGGGGGTCACCCATCCTAGTACTACTCTCGCCCAAGCACGCTTAACTTCGGAGTTCTGATGGGATCCGGTGCATTAGTGCTGGTATGATCGCACCCATAAGTTAATGCGCACTTTAATTATTTAAAAGGTATCTCCAAATTCAAAACGGGCCAATAAATTCCACTAATCGATGCTCTTTGGGCCCACAAAAGTAGGAAATTAATAAATAATCCAGAAAATTACCCGTTCGAACCAAAATGAAAGTTTTAAAAAAAATTCGATAAAAAGGGGGGTGCAACACGAAGACTTCGCAGGGGGTCACCCATCCTAGTACTACTCTCGCCCAAGCACGCTTATCTTCGGAGTTCTGATGGGATCCGGTGCATTAGTGCTGGTATGATCGCACCCATAAGTTAATGCGCACTTTAATTATTTAAAAGGTATCTCCAAATTCAAAACGGGCCAATAAATTCCACGAATCGATGCTCTTTGGGCCCACAAAAGTAGGAAATTAATAAATAATCCAGAAAATTACCCGTTCGAACCAAAATGAAAGTTTTAAAAAAAATTCTATAAAAAGGGGGGTGCAACACGAGGACTTCCCAGGGGGTCACCCATCCTAGTACTACTCTCGCCCAAGCACGCTTAACTTCGGAGTTCTGATGGGATCCGGTGCATTAGTGCTGGTATGATCGCACCCATAAGTTAATGCGCACTTTAATTATTTAAAAGGTATCTCCAAATTCAAAACGGGCCAATAAATTCCACGAATCGATGCTCTTTGGGCCCACAAAAGTAGGAAATTAATAAATAATCCAGAAAATTACCCGTTCGAGCCAAAATGAAAGTTTTAAAAAAAATTCGATAAAAAGGGGGGTGCAACACGAGGACTTCCCAGGGGGTCACCCATCCTAGTACTACTCTCGCCCAAGCACGCTTAACTTCGGAGTTCTGATGGGATCCGGTGCATTAGTGCCGGTATGATCGCACCCATAAGTTAATGCGCACTTTAATTATTTAAAAGGTATCTCCAAATTCAAAACGGGCCAATAAATTCCACGAATCGATGCTCTTTGGGCCCACAAAAGTAGGAAATTAATAAATAATCCAGAAAATTACCCGTTCGAACCAAAATGAAAGTTTTAAAAAAAATTCGATAAAAAGGGGGGTGCAACACGAGGACTTCCCAGGGGGTCACCCATCCTAGTACT
The DNA here is from genome assembly GCA_034814905.1 of Penstemon davidsonii. Taxonomy (NCBI): domain Eukaryota; kingdom Viridiplantae; phylum Streptophyta; class Magnoliopsida; order Lamiales; family Plantaginaceae; genus Penstemon; species Penstemon davidsonii. The sequence continues at coordinate 9,264 of JAYDYQ010001174.1, read as the reverse complement.
ACTCTCGCCCAAGCACGATTAACTTCGGAGTTCTGATGGGATCCGGTGCATTAGTGCTGGTATGATCGCACCCATAAGTTAATGCGCACTTTAATTATTTAAAAGGTATCTCCAAATTCAAAACGGGCCAATAAATTCCACGAATCTATGCTCTTTGGGCCCACAAAAGCAGGAAATTAATAAATAATCCAGAAAATTACCCGTTCGAACCAAAATGAAAGTTTTAAAAAAAATTCGATAAAAATGGGGGTGCAACACGAGGACTTCCCAGGGGGTCACCCATCCTAGTACTACTCTCGCCCAAGCACGCTTAACTTCGGTGTTCTGATGGGATCCGGTGCATTAGTGCCGGTATGATCGCACCCATAAGTTAATGCGCACTTTAATTATTTAAAAGGTATCTCCAAATTCAAAACGGGCCAATAAATTCCACGAGTCGATGCTCTTTGGGCCACAAAAGTAGGAAATTAATAAATAATCCAGAAAATTACCCGTTCGAACCAAAATGAAAGTTTTAAAAAAAATTCGATAAAAAGGGGGTTGCAACACGAGGACTTCCCAGGGGGTCACCCATCCTAGTACTACTCTCGCCCAAACACGCTTAACTTCGGAGTTCTGATGGGATCCGGTGCATTAGTGCTGGTATGATCGCACCCATAAGTTAATGCGCACTTTAATTATTTAAAAGGTATCTCCAAATTCAAAACGGGCCAATAAATTCCACGAATCGATGCTCTTTGGGCCCACAAAAGTAGGAAATTAATAAATAATCCAGAAAATTATCCGTTCGAACCAAAATGAAAGTTTTAAAAAAAATTCGATAAAAAGGGGGGTGCAACACGAAGACTTCGCAGGGGGTCACCCATCCTAGTACTACTATAGCCCAAGCACGCTTATCTTCGGAGTTCTGATGGGATCCGGTGCATTAGTGCTGGTATGATCGCACCCATAAGTTAATGCGCACTTTAATTATTTAAAAGGTATCTCCAAATTCAAAACGGGCCAATAAATTCCACGAATCGATGCTCTTTGGGCCCACAAAAGTAGGAAATTAATAAATAATTCAGAAAATTACCCGTTCGAGCCAAAATGAAAGTTTTAAAAAAAATTCGATAAAAAGGGGGGTGCAACACGAGGACTTCCCAGGGGGTCACCCATCCTAGTACTACTCTCGCCCAAGCACGCTTAACTTCGGAGTTCTGATGGGATCCGGTGCATTAGTGCTGGTATGATCGCACCCATAAGTTAATGCGCACTTTAATTATTTAAAAGGTATCTCCAAATTCAAAACGGGCAAATAAATTCCATGAATCGATGCTCTTTGGGCCCACAAAAGTAGGAAATTAATAAATAATCCAGAAAATTACCCGTTAGAACCAAAATGAAAGTTTTAAAAAAAATTCGATAAAAAGGGGGGTGCAACACGAGGACTTCCCTGGGGGTCACCCATCCTAGTACTACTCTCGCCCAAGCACGATTAACTTCGGAGTTCTGATGGGATCCGGTGCATTAGTGCTGGTATGATCGCACCCATAAGTTAATGCGCACTTTAATTATTTAAAAGGTATCTCCAAATTCAAAACGGGCCAATAAATTCCACGAATCTATGCTCTTTGGGCCCACAAAAGCAGGAAATTAATAAATAATCCAGAAAATTACCCGTTCGAACCAAAATGAAAGTTTTAAAAAAAATTCGATAAAAATGGGGGTGCAACACGAGGACTTCCCAGGGGGTCACCCATCCTAGTACTACTCTCGCCAAAGCACGCTTAACTTCGGTGTTCTGATGGGATCCGGTGCATTAGTGCCGGTATGATCGCACCCATAAGTTAATGCGCACTTTAATTATTTAAAAGGTATCTCCAAATTCAAAACGGGCCAATAAATTCCACGAGTCGATGCTCTTTGGGCCACAAAAGTAGGAAATTAATAAATAATCCAGAAAATTACCCGTTCGAACCAAAATGAAAGTTTTAAAAAAAATTCGATAAAAAGGGGGTTGCAACACGAGGACTTCCCAGGGGGTCACCCATCCTAGTACTACTCTCGCCCAAGCACGCTTAACTTCGGAGTTCTGATGGGATCCGGTGCATTAGTGCTGGTATGATCGCACCCATAAGTTAATGCGCACTTTAATTATTTAAAAGGTATCTCCAAATTCAAAACGGGCCAATAAATTCCACTAATCGATGCTCTTTGGGCCCACAAAAGTAGGAAATTAATAAATAATCCAGAAAATTACCCGTTCGAACCAAAATGAAAGTTTTAAATAAAATTCGATAAAAAGGGGGGTCCAACACGAAGACTTCGCAGGGGGTCACCCATCCTAGTACTACTATAGCCCAAGCACGCTTATCTTCGGAGTTCTGATGGGATCCGGTGCATTAGTGCTGGTATGATCGCACCCATAAGTTAATGCGCACTTTAATTATTTAAAAGGTATCTCCAAATTCAAAACGGGCCAATAAATTCCACGAATCGATGCTCTTTGGGCCCACAAAAGTAGGAAATTAATAAATAATCCAGAAAATTACCCGTTCGAACCAAAATGAAAGTTTTAAAAAAAATTCTATAAAAAGGGGGGTGCAACACGAGGACTTCCCAGGGGGTCACCCATCCTAGTACTACTCTCGCCCAAGCACGCTTAACTTCGGAGTTCTGATGGGATCGATCGCACCCATAAGTTAATGCGCACTTTAATTATTTAAAAGGTATCTCCAAATTCAAAACGGGCCAATAAATTCCACGAATCGATGCTCTTTGGGCCCACAAAAGTAGGAAATTAATAAATAATCCAGAAAATTACCCGTTCGAGCCAAAATGAAAGTTTTAAAAAAAATTCGATAAAAAGGGGGGTGCAACACGAGGACTTCCCAGGGGGTCACCCATCCTAGTACTACTCTCGCCCAAGCACGCTTAACTTCGGAGTTCTGATGGGATCCGGTGCATTAGTGCCGGTATGATCGCACCCATAAGTTAATGCGCACTTTAATTATTTAAAAGGTATCTCCAAATTCAAAACGGGCCAATAAATTCCACGAATCGATGCTCTTTGGGCCCACAAAAGTAGGAAATTAATAAATAATCCAGAAAATTACCCGTTCGAACCAAAATGAAAGTTTTAAAAAAAATTCGATAAAAAGGGGGGTGCAACACGAGGACTTCCCAGGGGGTCACCCATCCTAGTACTACTCTCGCCCGAGCACGCTTAACTTCGGAGTTCTGATGGGATCCGGTGCATTAGTGCTGGCATGATCGCATCCATAAGTTAATGCGCACTTTAATTATTTAAAGGGTATTTCCAAATTCAAAACAGGCCAATAAATTCCACGAATCAATGCTCTTTGGGCCCACAAAAGTAGGAAATTAATAAATAATCCAGAAAATTACCCGTTCGAACCAAAATGAAAGTTTTAAAAAAAATTCGATAAAAAGGGGGGTGCAACACGAGGACTTCCCAAGGGGTCACCCATCCTAGTACTACTCTCGCCCAAGCACGCTTAACTTCGGAGTTCTGATGGGATCCGGTGCATTAGTGCCGGTATGATCGCACCCATAAGTTAATGCGCACTTTAATTATTTAAAAGGTATCTCCAAATTCAAAACGGGCCAATAAATTCCACGAATCGATGCTCTTTGGGCCCAAAAAGTAGGAAACTAATAAATAATCCAGAAAATTACCCGTTCGAACCAAAATGAAAGTTTTAAAAAAAATTCGATAAAAAGGGGGGTGCAACACGAGGACTTCCCAGGGGGTCACCCATCCTAGTACTACTCTCGCCCAAGCACGCTTAACTTCGGAGTTCTGATGGGATCCGGTGCATTATTGCTGGCATGATCGCACCCATAAGTTAATGCGCACTTTAATTATTTAAAGGGTATTTCCAAATTCAAAACAGGCCAATAAATTCCACGAATCAATGCTCTTTGGGCCCACAAAAGTAGGAAATTAATAAATAATCCAGAAAATTACCCGTTCGAACCAAAATGAAAGTTTTAAAAAAAATTCGATAAAAAGGGGGGTGCAACACGAGGACTTCCCAGGGGGTCACCCATCCTAGTACTACTCTCGCCCAAGCACGCTTAACTTCGGAGTTCTGATGGGATCGATCGCACCCATAAGTTAATGCGCACTTTAATTATTTAAAAGGTATCTCCAAATTCAAAACGGGCCAATAAATTCCACGAATCGATGCTCTTTGGGCCCACAAAAGTAGGAAATTAATAAATAATCCAGAAAATTACCCGTTCGAACCAAAATGAAAGTTTTAAAAAAAATTCGATAAAAAGGGGGGTGCAACACGAGGACTTCCCAGGGGGTCACCCATCCTAGTACTACTCTCGCCCAAGCACGCTTAACTTCGGAGTTCTGATGGGATCCGGTGCATTAGTGCTGGCATGATCGCACCCATAAGTTAATGCGCACTTTAATTATTTAAAGGGTATTTCCAAATTCAAAACAGGCCAATAAATTCCACGAATCAATGCTCTTTGGGCCCACAAAAGTAGGAAATTAATAAATAATCCAGAAAATTACCCGTTCGAACCAAAATGAAAGTTTTAAAAAAAATTCGATAAAAAGGGGGGTGCAACACGAGGACTTCCCAAGGGGTCACCCATCCTAGTACTACTCTCGCCCAAGCACGCTTAACTTCGGAGTTCTGATGGGATCCGGTGCATTAGTGCCGGTATGATCGCACCCATAAGTTAATGAGCACTTTAATTATTTAAAAGTTATCTCCAAATTCAAAACGGGCCAATAAATTCCACGAATCGATGCTCTTTGGGCCCACAAAAGTAGGAAACTAATAAATAATCCAGAAAATTACCCGTTCGAACCAAAATGAAAGTTTTAAAAAAAATTCGATAAAAAGGGGGGTGCAACACGAGGTTTTCCCAGGGGGTCACCCATCCTAGTACTACTCTCGCCCAAGCACGCTTAACTTCGGAGTTCTGATGGGATCCGGTGCATTAGTGCCGGTATGATCGCACCCATAAGTTAATGCGCACTTTAATTATTTAAAAGGTATCTCCAAATTCAAAACGGGCCAATAAATTCCACGAATCGATGCTCTTTGGGCCCACAAAAGTAGGAAATTAATAAATAATCCAGAAAATTACCCGTTCGAACCAAAATGAAAGTTTTAAAAAAAATTCGATAAAAAGGGGGGTGCAACACGAGGACTTCCCAGGGGGTCACCCATCCTAGTACTACTCTCGCCCAAGCACGATTAACTTCGGAGTTCTGATGGGATCCGGTGCATTAGTGCTGGTATGATCGCACCCATAAGTTAATGCGCACTTTAATTATTTAAAAGGTATCTCCAAATTCAAAACGGGCCAATAAATTCCACGAATCTATGCACTTTGGGCCCACAAAAGCAGGAAATTAATAAATAATCCAGAAAATTACCCGTTCGAACCAAAATGAAAGTTTTAAAAAAAATTCGATAAAAATGGGGGTGCAACACGAGGACTTCCCAGGGGGTCACCCATCCTAGTACTACTCTCGCCCAAGCACGCTTAACTTCGGAGTTCTGATGGGATCGATCGCACCCATAAGTTAATGCGCACTTTAATTATTTAAAAGGTATCTCCAAATTCAAAACGGGCCAATAAATTCCACGAATCGATGCTCTTTGGGCCCACAAAAGTAGGAAATTAATAAATAATCCAGAAAATTACCCGTTCGAGCCAAAATGAAAGTTTGAAAAAAAATTCGATAAAAAGGGGGGTGCAACACGAGGACTTCCCAGGGGGTCACCCATCCTAGTACTACTCTCGCCCAAGCACGCTTAACTTCGGAGTTCTGATGGGATCCGGTGCATTAGTGCCGGTATGATCGCACCCATAAGTTAATGCGCACTTTAATTATTTAAAAGGTATCTCCAAATTCAAAACGGGCCAATAAATTCCACGAATCGATGCTATTTGGGCCCACAAAAGTAGGAAATTAATAAATAATCCAGAAAATTACCCTTTCGAACCAAAATGAAAGTTTTAAAAAAAATTCGATAAAAAGGGGGGTGCAACACGAGGACTTCCCAGGGGGTCACCCATCCTAGTACTACTCTCGCCCAAGCACGCTTAACTTCGGAGTTCTGATGGGATCGATCGCACCCATAAGTTAATGCGCACTTTAATTATTTAAAAGGTATCTCCAAATTCAAAACGGGCCAATAAATTCCACGAGTCGATGCTCTTTGGGCCATAAAAGTAGGAAATTAATAAATAATCCAGAAAATTACCCGTTCGAACCAAAATGAAAGTTTTAAAAAAAATTCGATAAAAAGGGGGGTTCAACACGAGGACTTCCCAGGGGGTCACCCATCCTAGTACTACTCTCGCCCAAGCACGCTTAGCTTCGGAGTTCTGATGGGATCCGGTGCATTAGTGCTGGCATGATCGCACCCATAAGTTAATGCGCACTTTAATTATTTAAAGGGTATTTCCAAATTCAAAACAGGCCAATAAATTCCACGAATCAATGCTCTTTGGGCCCACAAAAGTAGGAAATTAATAAATAATCCAGAAAATTACCCGTTCGAACCAAAATGAAAGTTTTAAAAAAAATTCGATATAAAAGGGGGGTGCAACACGAGGACTTCCCAAGGGGTCACCCATCCTAGTACTACTCTCGCCCAAGCACGCTTAACTTCGGAGTTCTGATGGGATCCGGTGCATTAGTGCCGGTATGATCGCACCCATAAGTTAATGCGCACTTTAATTATTTAAAAGGTATCTCCAAATTCAAAACGGGCCAATAAATTCCACGAATCGATGCTCTTTGGGCCCACAAAAGTAGGAAACTAATAAATAATCCAGAAAATTACCCGTTCGAACCAAAATGAAAGTTTTAAAAAAAATTCGATAAAAAGGGGGGTGCAACACGAGGTTTTCCCAGGGGGTCACCCATCCTAGTACTACTCTCACCCAAGCACGCTTAACTTCGGAGTTCTGATGGGATCCGGTGCATTAGTGCCGGTATGATCGCACCCATAAGTTAATGCGCACTTTAATTATTTAAAAGGTATCTCCAAATTCAAAACGGGCAAATAAATTCCACGAATCGATGCTCTTTGGGCCCACAAAAGTAGGAAATTAATAAATAATCCAGAAAATTACCCGTTCGAACCAAAATGAAAGTTTTAAAAAAAATTCGATAAAAAGGGGGGTGCAACACGAGGACTTCCCAGGGGGTCACCCATCCTAGTACTACTCTCGCCCAAGCACGATTAACTTCGGAGTTCTGATGGGATCCGGTGTATTAGTGCTGGTATGATCGCACCCATAAGTTAATGCGCACTTTAATTATTTAAAAGGTATCTCCAAATTCAAAACGGGCCAATAAATTCCACGAATCTATGCTCTTTGGGCCCACAAAAGCAGGAAATTAATAAATAATCCAGAAAATTACCCGTTCGAACCAAAATGAAAGTTTTAAAAAAAATTCGATAAAAATGGGGGTGCAACACGAGGACTTCCCAGGGGGTCACCCATCCTAGTACTACTCTCGCCCAAGCACGCTTAACTTCGGTGTTCTGATGGGATCCGGTGCATTAGTGCCGGTATGATCGCACCCATAAGTTAATGCGCACTTTAATTATTTAAAAGGTATCTCCAAATTCAAAACGGGCCAATAAATTCCACGAGTCGATGCTCTTTGGGCCACAAAAGTAGGAAATTAATAAATAATCCAGAAAATTACCCGTTCGAACCAAAATGAAAGTTTTAAAAAAAATTCGATAAAAAGGGGGTTGCAACACGAGGACTTCCCAGGGGGTCACCCATCCTAGTACTACTCTCGCCCAAACACGCTTAACTTCGGAGTTCTGATGGGATCCGGTGCATTAGTGCTGGTATGATCGCACCCATAAGTTAATGCGCACTTTAATTATTTAAAAGGTATCTCCAAATTCAAAACGGGCCAATAAATTCCACGAATCGATGCTCTTTGGGCCCACAAAAGTAGGAAATTAATAAATAATCCAGAAAATTACCCGTTCGAACCAAAATGAAAGTTTTAAAAAAAATTCGATAAAAAGGGGGGTGCAACACGAGGACTTCCCAGGGGGTCACCCATCCTAGTACTACTCTCGCCCAAGCACGATTAACTTCGGAGTTCTGATGGGATCCGGTGCATTAGTGCTGGTATGATCGCACCCATAAGTTAATGCGCACTTTAATTATTTAAAAGGTATCTCCAAATTCAAAACGGGCCAATAAATTCCACGAATCTATGCACTTTGGGCCCACAAAAGCAGGAAATTAATAAATAATCCAGAAAATTACCCGTTCGAACCAAAATGAAAGTTTTAAAAAAAATTCGATAAAAATGGGGGTGCAACACGAGGACTTCCCAGGGGGTCACCCATCCTAGTACTACTCTCGCCCAAGCACGCTTAACTTCGGAGTTCTGATGGGATCGATCGCACCCATAAGTTAATGCGCACTTTAATTATTTAAAAGGTATCTCCAAATTCAAAACGGGCCAATAAATTCCACGAATCGATGCTCTTTGGGCCCACAAAAGTAGGAAATTAATAAATAATCCAGAAAATTACCCGTTCGAGCCAAAATGAAAGTTTGAAAAAAAATTCGATAAAAAGGGGGGTGCAACACGAGGACTTCCCAGGGGGTCACCCATCCTAGTACTACTCTCGCCCAAGCACGCTTAACTTCGGAGTTCTGATGGGATCCGGTGCATTAGTGCCGGTATGATCGCACCCATAAGTTAATGCGCACTTTAATTATTTAAAAGGTATCTCCAAATTCAAAACGGGCCAATAAATTCCACGAATCGATGCTATTTGGGCCCACAAAAGTAGGAAATTAATAAATAATCCAGAAAATTACCCTTTCGAACCAAAATGAAAGTTTTAAAAAAAATTCGATAAAAAGGGGGGTGCAACACGAGGACTTCCCAGGGGGTCACCCATCCTAGTACTACTCTCGCCCAAGCACGCTTAACTTCGGAGTTCTGATGGGATCCATTAGTGCTGGTATGATCGCACCCATAAGTTAATGCGCACTTTAATTATTTAAAAGGTATCTCCAAATTCAAAACGGGCCAATAAATTCCACGAGTCGATGCTCTTTGGGCCATAAAAGTAGGAAATTAATAAATAATCCAGAAAATTACCCGTTCGAACCAAAATGAAAGTTTTAAAAAAAATTCGATAAAAAGGGGGGTTCAACACGAGGACTTCCCAGGGGGTCACCCATCCTAGTACTACTCTCGCCCAAGCACGCTTAGCTTCGGAG
>JAYDYQ010001173.1:0-49787 GCA_034814905.1 Penstemon davidsonii | reverse complement strand
TAAAAGATGGTCTAGGTCCATTAGGAAACAAATAAAGGCCATAAGTAAATGGGCTTTAAGTTTCCTACTTGGATTAGATCACATCTAGGTCAAGACTCCTTATCTATATAAGGAGCTCAAAACTAAAAAAAAAACCTAAGCCCTAGCCTACACAAGAAAAGCCCCCCCCCCCCCCCCCCCTTCTTCTCCAAGGAGTGGCTGCCGCCCCCTCTCTTTTCCAGATCTAGATCTGGTCTTCTCTTCTTTCTTCCTTGCTTGATGACTCTTCCATCCTAGTTCTGAGCCTAAGGATGCAAGAGAGTTGCTTCAATCCAGTTGGTGTGGACACCGGTAGAGGCACAACACATGGGGTGCTTCTCCAAACCGAAAGTCCTGCAGATCTGAAAGAAGACCGGAGAAAAACCACCACCGTTCCTGTGGTGAGGTAAAAATCGATAAACCCCCCTATGGTTGGTTGATTTGCCGTGAAATCCTTTTCGTATGACTAGATGAATAAAGATCATGTTTGAGTTGTTTTAAAATTTTTAAATTCCACTGCTTTTGACGTTCTGACGTTACCAATAACCCAACAATATGATTAGCCCATTCAATAGTAAACAAGGTCTTATTTACTTTACCTTTGCGAAATCCTTTAATTAAAATAAAATCTAATACAGTATCATACCATGCTCTTAGAGCTTGCTTTAGTCCATACAGAGCTTTCTTCAGACGATACACTTTGTCTCCTTGTTGATAAGCTTCAAATCCTATAGGTTGTTCAACATAAACTTCTTCTTGCAATTCTCCATTGAGAAAAGCAGACTTCACATCCATCTGATAGACTGTGAAGTTCTTATGAGAAGCGTAGGCAAGGAATAGTCTTATAGCTTCAAGCCTAGCTATAGGTGCAAATGTTTCATCGAAGTCAACGCCTTCTTCTTAGCAATAACCTTTGGCCACTAGTCTTGCTTTATGATTTAACCGAATTTCGTCTTAAGGTTTAATCTCAGTAAATTATTAAAGATCACAATTTTATGTATTAAGGGTTTGGTTAAAATACTCAGGATGGTGCAATTCAAGAATAAGCAAAGTAATATAATCGTGTAGAAAATTATTAATATTAAAGGCGAACAGTAGTAGTATATTTCGTAGGTTAAATTCTGGATCCTCAATACAATGTAAGATTCGCTATTTATAATCTTTCCCCCTGTCCTAACTGAACTAGGAGTCCTATTTAGCCTAGGAGTCCTACACGGCCTAGGAATACTGCATGGCCCATTAAGTCCCCTGGATCGGACAGTAGGTCGACCAGATATGTTTTGGCGGGTCGAGCCGATCTCGTAGTTTATGCAGGTCGGATCAATCTTGATTCTCCTCGGATATTCCTAGCGGGTTATATGTGTAAAATAGCCCTCATCAGTACTCCCTCACTTCTCGAGCGTAATCGTAGCTGGAGCTCGTAGAAGTAGAAGTAGTATTTTACCTTGGTCTTTTCATCGATCATGAAATATGCCTCGTTAAAAACCTAGTTCGGAAAAACCCTCTTCGGGATAAAAACCGAACGAGGAAAAAAGAGTGCATATCCGTTTGAACCTTCTACGTACAGACACGTATCTTGGTTAACGTGTGTCAGACAACGGCGGGGTCTTTTCATGATTTTAATTGGCGGGAATATGAAGAGACGCGAAGGGCTGAATCTGTCTTTTCACCGCCCATATATATAGTCGAAATTAGCGGGATATTTTACTTTTTACCCCAGATATTTAAATCTTCCAGCAGTAAAAGCTTAAGTCGACAATCTTGCAATTTTATCATTTTCTCGAGCGCATTATTTCAAGGACCGATGGCTTCAACCTCGCAAAATCCCCATTCCTCATCTCAAAATGTAGAAGAACAAGTACCGCCTACCATCTCTAATCCTGACATCCCCTCATCTGATGACGATGGAGCAGACAATTCTCAAGTAGAGGAGATCAGAGATTATGCTGAGAAAGAAGTTGATAGTTTGGTGGTGGAGATTATTCCAGAGGAAGAGATGGTGTCGAGGGCATCCAAAAAATCCAAGACGGCTCAACCTCAAATTTCCGCCCCGGTGGAACTCTTTCCTTCTCGATGGAAAGAAGAAGATCTACCTTTTTTGAAAAAGGAATATGGTCGCTATTTCCCTTCGGATTTTGAGATCATTATTCCTTCTTCCGAGGAGAGAGTCAATACTCCTCCTGCCAACTGTCGAGCTTTCTATACGTCCCATTTCGAGCACGGGCTCCGTTTTCCCCTTTCTTCGATTCTTCGTCAATTCCTGGAGACCTTCATTGTCTCATTGACCCAACTTGTTCCGAACGCCATAGCCTTTATTATGGCATTCTCTGTTTTAATGGTCGCTCGAGGTCTGCAGCCCTCGTTCCGTAATTTTCTTCACTTTTTTCGACTCTCCGTATCGTCCTCCTCCAACAGGGGCTATTATTATGTTAGCCAAAGGCCCGGCTACGCAGTCCTTGAAAATGCCATTTCGAGCAACAGCACGGAGTGGAAATCAAACTTCTTTTTTGTTAAAGCTCCGACCGTGCATATCCTCGAAAACGGGGAAACTGAGGAGTTCACTCATGACTGGGGATACAATGATCTTTGGGTATACGGTGGTCGAAAAGTGATTGGCGAAATGGCCCCAGACGACCAATTTTCAACTGCTCTGATTGAGGAGATGAGATCAAATAAGTACCAATCAGCTTATTTGATCGGAGAGATTTTCCTTCGGAAGGCTGGATTGAGTTCTTTGGGTTTTTCTATCCCCTCGGATGATCGACCTTTATGTAAGATTTTTTGCTAGTAATAATTTTATAAAAAGATATATAATCCCGTTGTTCATTAATGTTTATCGACCTCATGTTGTAGCTTACATGGTCGAGAACTGCCGCTTTTCTGTGGTCGGGAAATCAGTCCTTTCGAACTCGAAAAAGTCCTGGGGTAAAATCCCCATAGAGCAAAAGGAATCCAGAAAGAGGAGAAGAAATCAATTCCAGGATTTGGAGGACATTGAGGAGGAGTCGTCCGAGAATGCAGATCCTATCCGAGTAGCTCCTCCTTTCTCCGGTCTGACTTCCTCAGACATACCGTCTTCAAGCTCTCGCTCAGGCCGCGGTTATCCGCCCAAAACTTTTAGGGAGAAACATGGTATTCTGGGTAGAAAATATTGGCCCGAACGTAATCCAACAGGCCCTGAAGCCAAAAGAAGAACTCGATATTTCAACAGAGGAGAGTATTTCACTCACGTTGGAGATACAAGCCATCAAGCTTCTTTGGTAGATATGATTGAGAGTCATCTTCAAGGAAAACGGGCGGCTGGTTATTCCGAGAAGGATACATTGGTGTCTGATGATAGGGAGAACGTGGTCGATAAATCCATCCGAGTTCTCCTATCTTCGACCTTTGTTCGAGACGTGGAGAGGACTGTTATGAAAACACCCCTCGAACAGTTAGCGAGGGCAGCTCACGCTCATGAAGTGGTAATATTCTTTTTAACTCCTTCCGTTCTTTTTAATAGTCCTCAATACTTTTCTTGGTCTTTACTTAGACAATTTTTTCTTGCCACAGACTGGGAATGCCTTGGTGTCCGCGCTATATGATATGGCATTGCATAGAGATCAATGCAAATATGTCGAAGAAAGCAACAACATTTTAAATGCGAGGGTTAAGGAGCTCGAAGATCAACTTGCCCGGGTCGGTAATTCTCGAGCTTCCGCTGAGACTCCATCTGCTCCTCTTGCTAATCCTAATTTAGAGACCAACAATCCTCATATTATCAGTATGATGACGGATTCTAGTCGATACCAGGCGCAGGTCGACCAGTTGACTCGAGAAATGGAAGAGCAACGAGTTGCGCATGCCACTGTTGTTAGCAAATTGGAGTCGGAGGTTGATACTCTTCGATCCCAACTTGCGTCTAAGGAAGATGATTCTACTGACTTGGAGAGGGTCATAGATGAGCACCAATCTTCCGACGTCGAGCCAATTGTTCGAGAGTTTCTCGATTCTCCAGTGCATACTGCCATAATTCATCAAAAGATCGGAAGTTTGCTCTTGAGCTCGTTCTATAAGGGCGTCGACCAACTAATTGAGTCAGGACAGATCCCCGATAGGCGCGACGAATATCGCCGAGTTATGGCTATCGAAAAGGATCGAAAACTTCAAGACTATCCTGCTGATTGCTTGTCTTCCGTTGAGTAGAGTAATCACCCTCTGGCTCACTTGGTCGATGAGTACGGAACTCCTTTTTCCGTGCCTGCCCCCGATTTGGAGTTAATAAAGGATATCCTGGAGGATCAAGCAAGCGAAGAGGGAAACGACGACGAAGAGGATATTGAAGGAGATAAGGTTGATGAAAGAAATGAAGAAGAAAAGGAAGGATCTCCCCCCAAGGAAACCAATTCCCCCATTTAGGATGTTTTTAATATTTCCTTTCATTTTCTTGTAAGTTTAGGTCTTTTGTGTAGCAAACCTTGTAGAATATGTGAACTTCCTTTTTTTGATATATATATGTGACTTTCAATGAAATATCCTTCGTCGATTTTATGATCGTAGTATATTATCAACCTGTTTAAGTCATATATTTGAATTTTTACTGCGCACGCCAAGGTCTGAGGACATAATTGTCATTTCCTTTGCTATATATAAAGGTAAATCTTTTGGGGTTTTACCGCGCATCCCCACTTGTAATATAAAATTTTCTTGCTGTTGATCGGAGCTGATAGTTCAATAATTCACAAGCATTTCTGATTTTCTGACCATGAGTTCCAATCTGTTTTCTGGAGCCGTCAAACGATCTCTACGGGGTCCATCCCGACGAGATATTCCGAGGAAAAAAACTCGAACAGAAAGTTCTCATCAATCATCTTCCCAAGGTGGATCTTCTTCTCGAGAAGCCATACCTCGATCTGATCCGATATCACCCTCGTCAGGTGGAAACCCAAATATGGTGAAGAATATCCCTTCTCCGACAAGGGAAAATACGAACTTTTCGATGGAACTTTCAAGGGCTCCGATCCGTAGTCCCTTGGTTGATCCGAAAATTCTGGAAGCTTGCCAGACTGAAGGTTCTCGATCTATTTCCCCTCCTCTAGTAGATCAAACAACAAACGAGGAGTCAAGAACTATTCTTCCTCCTCCTGTGGAGCAAATAACGAACGAGGAGTCCAGTCGTGCTACTCCACCTCTAGTCGATCAGTCAATAAACGAGGAATCTAGAACTATTTCTCCTCCTCCCATGGAAGAAATAACGAATGAGGAATCTCGAGCTGCTTCTTCCCCTCCAGTTGAACGACCAGTGGATGAACGTCCCCCTTCCGACCGAGATGCAACAAATCAATCCACAAGTCAAGAAGGTCGCACACAGGTCCTGACTACTGCTCCCAATTCTGAGATTGATCCAATACTGCAGTTAAGGGGATCTGTGGAAGACATTCCTGAGTCTTTCTTTGCCCCCCTGCGTTCTCAAGTTGTTGTTTCAGGCTCTCAACATACTCGAACCGTCTCTCCTTCCCGTATTTCTCAAGATGTATCAAAAACTGAATCTGGTCCTAGTCATTCTGGTTTTGAAAATACGGCGGATGATCCGTCTCTTTTAGACGAACGTCCGTTCAAGGAGCAGGTCGAAGAAATAACTGAGTTTGGAATGCGTCGAGCTGGTGGGGTCTCGAGTGATGCATGTATTCCAACAACCCTCGAGCCTGATGGGGTTTCTTGGAATTTGGGAATGGGTACTATTCTGCCCAAGGAGCTCGAGAAATTGAAGCACCACTCTTCTTTGCAGCTCGTTCAGTCTATTTTCAAACGTTTGGAGATGGTAAGCATATTTTTGTTATTGTTAATAGATATCTAGACTTTTGAAGTTTCTTATCCATATATTTTTTTTATAATAGGCTAAGCATGAAGCTCTTCAGCTCGGGATCCAAAATGATGAATTTTACTTTTCTCGAGAGGAATCTCTTGAACGGATGGACTCGATTGATGTTGCTCATCGAGCGCTAATGACCGATGTAGAGAATCTTCGAGCTGCTGCAGAAAGGCTTACCAAAGAGAAGGAAGAACTTATTCTACTAAACAGCAGCTTGGAGTCTGATAAAGAGCAGCTTACTGAGGAGAAACAAAATCTTCTCCAGCTGAAAGATCAAGAGTTTGACAGAGGTTTTTCTCTTGGATATAAGCAACGTACCCAAGAAATGATGACTTATCTTGGTTATCCGACAATTTCTGATCATGCTCAAGAGCAGTAGACAAAGATCTTCTTTTTTTTTTTTTTTTTTTTTTTGGAATGTAAATATACATTTTGCCTGATGAATAGAAGATCATGCTTTTTGTTCGATTTCTGCGTCTTTTCGACCTGTTTGCCAATAAATAACTTCTTTCAATATTCTTGGAAGATGAGAAGTCAATTTGGTAAGTGTGTCGTAAGTGTAGGAACGGTTCGTATGCTCTTGTCCGTTGATTGATTAATTCCCCGTAGTATAAATAACTCATTGGAGAAGTAGGAAAAACAAAAGACTGAAATAATATGTCTCCCATAAACGTGTCAATTTGGTTTTTATGTCATGTCGACTATGGTGGAGATATCAAACCTTTTAGTTTTTTGGAGAAGCGAGAGCTGGTTAGTTCATTAAAAATGGTGGTGATCCCTGGGGAAGGTAAGCTTTTTCGTCTATGCATGCTCGAAAACTTGCCTGCAAGGTATGGAGAACGAACTTGTCTCAATTGTATGACAGCAAAGTTCTTTCCTTCCTCGTTTGCTTAAAAAAGTAATATCTGAACCATTCCTTTCTCAGTGTGCGTTAGCTTGATACTGCGATCGACCTCTGATGCAACATGCTTCTCTTCCAGCATCAACAAATATACGCACTTCTGCATGTTCCTTGTTTCCATGCAGTGGTAGTAGTCTGAGAATAAAGAGTAGGTCGAATTGAAGGAGCAGATCATTCCGAGGAGTAGCAAAATAGGACTAGTATTTGTAATACTTGTAATTAGACTTTGAAGATAAATGTAGTTTTTCCTGATGATTTGGCTGTTTCCGTGAAATGTAATGATCCTCTTAAAGATTTGAATAAAATCAATTATTCTTGACAAATTTATCTGGAGTCTCGTAATTTTAGTTCTGTGGCATTGATCGATCATTTATCCGACACTGTGAATTATTCTGGTAATACTGTTGATCTGGACCGTTGACAGGATCTCAATGTAACACCGTTGGATCCTTTATCCCCTGCCTATAAAAAGGGTCATTCCATGTTTCCTCATCCTCAGAAATGATCTTGTCCAACAAGCATTGTTATTGTTACAAGCATTGTCGTCCACCAAAACATGTTAACTTGTCAAATGATGAATCTTTTACTCGGTATGGGAAGAATTGGAAAGAAGATATCTCCATTATATATGGTGATGGTCGGGCAAATCTCATAACTGGGGATTAGTCGACCACAAACCACGCCGTATGATAGAGGTCGAGATTAGAGGAAAGCAGGATTCTATGCTTATCGAAATCAACTTGTTTCTAACAGGTCGACGATGTCATGCATGAGATCCTTCTGATCCCTAATCTACTACGTAAGGAATAAGCATCAGCTTTTTCGAGGTGGTCGAGTTGAGAAGACATGTATCCTTCTCTCGATGATCGTCAGATGTCGATCTTGAGAAGAATGCCTGAACATTAGTTTCTCGTCACTGTTCTCAAGGTAGAAGAAAAGATGATCAGTCCGATGAAACTTTGAAGCGTTTGGAGACCAGATTCTTTCTTTTGTTATTTTGTAGGTGTAATTGCTTAATGCACTTGATCGATGAATATTCGACATGTAATATTAGCTCTGCTTTGATAGACTTTGTATTGTCTCCATCGATCCAATATAAGAATTTTACTTTGACTGAATCAAAACGCATTTATTTCCATTCCTGTATTCAAGGCTTGTAGTTATGACTTTGTAACGTAACTCCCGATGTGGCGTCACTGCCGTTGATTGGATGCGAGCTTCACCGTTGGATTTTAACTCACCCTGTCTATAAAAGGAATCTTTGTCTTCATCTAGTAACTATTAGAAGTAAAAAACCTTAAACAAATGTACTTCCTCTCTGTTCAAAATGGCGGTCGTCCGCCTAATTCGAGAATCAAACAAAACACTTATTACGTCGACTTGGTATGGGTGGAATCGGAAAATGGGGATTTCTCAAAAACCATGAAATCTCCGACCCCTAATAAGGGGAACGGATTAGAATGCCTACCATGAACCGACCAACTTTCGTAAATGGGTAAAGGTCGGTGTTGTGGGGTTCTGATCTATTAGTTACGTGGTCTGTGGAAAGCTGGTCAGTTCATTAAAATGCTAACCACCATCGACCGTCGTAACATTATGATATCTCAAAGCTCTCTCTGATTCCAAAGCTTTGTGGCCGTAATCCCGACTGGTCCTAGCTGGTGGCAAGAATTCTGAGAGAAATACAGAGATAAATCAAGCTGAAGTCCTTTTGTTAGCGCCTTTATATATCATGTAATAGAATGTGCTGTTGATTTAGCCAGGGGAGTTTATGTATCTTTCTGATGTACATTTTATCAGTGATAATAAAATTTTTTGTTTTTATTATATCAGCTGTTTGGTTATGTAGATCGTTTGATGAATGTATATCTTTCTTGTTTTGGGGATCTATGAGTTTATACCGACCTAATCGGTTATACTCAAATAATTTTTATTATACTTAGGTGTTTTACCAATTTTTGGCTTTCCACCTTTGTAGATCGTTCGTGTAGGAGATCGATGAGTTTATACCGACTCAATCAGTTTTACTCAAAAATTTTGAGGTTGTATACCAATTATTGGTTTTAACCTTCGTAGATCGTTTGTGAGTGTTGGATGAAGATGAAGACTTTGAAGTAAAGGGAGGTTTTGATGATTTCCAAAGTCATCAGCTAAGTGGAAGCTTAGTACAAACCTTAGAAGATATTTGACCAAGGAAGAAGTATATCAGACGAGTCAAATATGGTCCAGAAGACTACTGATCTTTTTCTGAAGAAGTAATCAGACTGGTGGACTATCAGCCGACTCAAATCAGATTAGTTCAAGTTTGGGATCAGCCGAGTACGCATCAGACGAGTGACTTCGATCAGCAGAGTGGAAGTGGATCAGAAGTTAGTGCAACGGTAATAAATGCACTTGGTGTAATAAATGCTGAAGAGGAAGGGTATTTATGACAAATGATTGAAGAGAAACCTCGTATCAGCTTGGTGCATTTAATGCGAAGCGACAGAAAGTACAGCAGAGTGTACAGTATTCAGTCGCAACAGCCGTTCTGCAGAAAAGGACCAGTACTCGAGGATTTGACAACTGGCGATCTCTCAACGGGCAGATTTTCAAATCCTTAGTATAAATAGCTTAGTTCGTGAGTTGAAGAAGAAGAACAACACAGAGACAACACACTTTGAGAGCAAAAATCTGAAGCAGAATTCTTCTAAGTCTCAAACTCAAGAACAAAGCACTCATCAGCCGAGTCATTTGTTGACAAAGCTAAATAGAGAGAAAACAGAAAATACTTGTAAAATCTGAGTGATTTTGCTAGGATTGTGTTGTGAGGAGTAGATATCAATCTTAGTGAGCGATATTACTTCAGAGGATAGGAGTTTCTTTGTGATTTCCTATTGTGAACTTACGGCCATTTCATTTGTTGCTTGGCGTAAGCAGTGTATACTGTAATCTTTGTGACTATAGTATAACCCAAGATCTACGTGACTTGGAAGAGTGGACTAAAGGATTTCTATCCATATAACCACTATAAAAATCCTTTGTGTTTTAACTTGCATTATTTTCTGCATATTTTAAAGAACAGTTTTAAACACTCAAAAGGTTAACTGTTGGAAAAGTTTTTAAAAGGAGTTTGTTAAAACTGGGGATAAAACTATTTCAAAGTTAAAGAAAACTACTTGTGAAAAACACTTGATAAATCCGCTGCAAGATAGTTTATTTTGAAAACTCTGATTTTGATAAAATCAGCTGAGTGAAATCACAAGAGTGATCAACTCTGCTGTTCAAAGCTTTGTGCGAGATCAGCATAGTCTGCTTACAATTCTTGATCAGCTTAGTCTGCTGACAGAAAAGTTAGAGAATTTTTAAAAGAGTAATTTTTAAAAGAGGTCTATTCCCCCCCCCCCCCCCCCCTCTAGACCTCATCTGACCACTTGGGACCAACAGTGAGGAGATCGATGAGTTTATACCGACCCAATCGGTTTTACTCAAAAATTTTGAGGTTGTATACCAATTATTGGTTTTAACCTTCGTAGATCGTTTGTGAGGAGATCGATGAGTTTATACCGAGCCAATCGGTTTTACTCAAAAATTTGAGGTTGTATACCAATTATTGGTTTTAACCTTTGTAGATCGTTTTTTGACAAAAGTCTTTTGAACGCGACACATGGGGAAATAAGCAAAAGTTTTTATTATAATTGGAGGTAAATTTAATGCATGAAAGGGAAATAACAAAATATTCTATAAAATGGAAAAACTAATTTCTTGCAAATTCTGTCTAATTTCTAAATCTTCTTTTCTTTGGATTTAACGACCATAATATCTTCTGAGATTTACTGCATTCCACGTTCGAGGAAGTGGAGTTCCGTCCATATGTGCTATCTTGTACGATCCTTTTTTGCCGACCGCAATCACCATATAGGGACCTTCCCAATTCTGCTGTAACTTCCCCACATGTTTGGATACTTCAACTTTTTTAAGTACCAAATCACCTTCTTTGAATGATCGTATCCTCACCTTTTGATTGTAGGCTTTTTCCATGCTGGATTTAGCCGCTTCTAAACGCAGACTGGCTTTTTCCCTCAAGGTCTCACTCAAATCAATGTCATCCTTTCTCAGTTGATCGTTTGGTTCCTCCTCGTAGAGCTCAACTCTAGGGCTGGGGACTAGCGCCTCTACTAGGATAACTGCCACCGACCCATAGACTAGGCTAAACGGTGTTTCACCCGTTGAGGCTTTTACTGTAGTTCTGTTGGCCCAAATGACGCTTGGTAGTTCGTCCAACCATTTCCCTTTGGCGTCGTCCAGTCTTTTCTCGAGGGATTTGACGATCTCTCGATTTGCCACTTCAGTTTGTCCATTAGCTCTAGGATGTCCGACAGACGTGAAGTTTTGTTGTATTCCAAACTTCGAGCACCAATCTTGAACTTGTTTTCCAGCAAATTGGGTTCCATTGTCAGAAATCAAGATTCTCGGGATTCCAAAACGACAGACTATATTTTTCCAGAGAAAATTTATAACTTGGAACTGTGTTATCCGAGCTAAGGCTATGCATTCAATCCACTTGCTGAAATATTCGACAGCGACCAAAACATAACTCTTTTTCGATCTGGCCATTGGGAACGGTCCCACTATATCGATTCCCCATTGATCAAAAGGCCAACAGATCGGAATTGGGTGTATTGCCTCAGCTGGTTGATGTATTATATTTGAATGTACCTGACAGTAATGACAGTGTTTTACATAGTCTTGTGCGTCAGCGTACATCGTTGGCCAATAGTAGCCTGTTCTCAAGCATTTGAGCGTAAGTGCTCGAGCGCCACTGTGATTCCCAACTTCTCCCTCATGTATGCTTCGAAGGATGCTTTCGGAATTGTGCTCGGGAATGCATTTTAATAGAATTCCTGAGACGGATCGTCTGTAAAGTTTTCCTTCTAACATTGCATATCTTGGTGCTCGATATCTTATCCTTCTAGCTTCATTTTTACAGCTAGGGAGTGATCCATCTTTCAAATAGGCGATTAACGGAGTCATCCAACTGTCTGCTGCCAAGTCGATATCCATTACTTCAGTAACTGGGACAATATCGAGGTCGATTGAAGGTGTTTTGGAGATTAGCCAGGTGATCACTCTTTTAGATTTACCATCCCTTGTTCCGGTAAATCTAGATAGTTGATCAGCCCATCGATTTTCTTCTCGTGGGATATTTTGAATATCAAACTTATCAAATTTCCCAGTCAACTCTTTTACTTTTGCCAAATATTTTATCATGTTGTACTCTTTTGCCTCGTACATTCCGCTAATTTGTCTCTGAATTAGCTCGGAATCCGTCAAGACATTCAAAATCTTTATATCGGCCTGTATAGCCATTTCCAACCCTGCAATTAGAGCTTCATATTCTGCTTCGTTATTAGTTACCACGAAGTCTAAAGTGATGGAATAATTCATATCCTCGCCGTGCGGTCCTTGGAAATTAATTCCTGCACCTCCACCGTCTCTGCTTGATGCGCCATCGACATGCATAAGCCATGGTAGGTCGTTGACGATCATAATACTGTTATTGCTTGTCGATGTCACTTCGGAGCTTATCTCTGATAGACTTGGAGTTTCAAGGAGGAAATCAGCAAGTATCTGAGCTTTGATTGCAGTTCGTGGTCGATATTCGATCTCGTACTGTCCCAATTCTACAGCCCATTTGATTAACCTTCCCGAGGCTTCTGGCTTTGATAAAACTTGCCTCAGAGGTTGATTGGTAAGTACGATGATCTTGTATGTTTGAAAGTATGGCCGCAACCTACGCGCTGACGTCACCAAAGCCAGAGCGAATTTTTCAATTGTTAAATAGTTCTTTTCCGCTCCTTGCAATAATTTACTCAAATAATAAACCGGCTTGTGTTCCGAGCCCCCAATTTTTACCATAACCGAGCTCACTGCAGCCTCGAAAATAGCGACGTAGATGTACAGAGGTTGTCCTTCCGTAGGTTTGGCGAGCAGGGGTGGCGAGGTCAAATATTCTTTCAGCTGCTCGAATGCATGATCACAAGCCTCGGTCCATTCAAAGGTCTTAGCTTTTCTCAAAGTTTGAAAAAATGGTAGACTTTTATCTGCGGACCTTGATATGAATCTATTAAGGGCAACAATCTTTCCGACCAGACTTTGAACTTGAGTAATATTCCTAGGAGGCTTCATTTCAGTAATAGCACGTATCTTCCCCGGATTTGCTTCGATGCCTCTCACATGGACCAGATAACCTAAGAATTTTCCAGACCTTACCCCAAAGGTACATTTTAAGGGGTTGAGCTTCATTCCATACTTCCTCAAGATTTTGAAGCAACGATCAAGGTGTTTAATGTGGTCTTCTTCACTCATGCTTTTTACCAGCATGTCATCGACATACACTTCCATTATTTCTCCGATCAACTCCTTAAACATCAAGTTGACCAACCGTTGATAGGTTGCTCCGGCATTTCTTAATCCGAACGGCATTACTATGAAACAATATACGCCTTGTTCGGTAATGAATGCAGTCTTTTCTTGATCTCTTTCATCCATGAAAATCTGATAGAAACCTTGGAATGCATCCATCATACTAAAAATTGGAAAACCTGCTGTCGAGTCTACTAATAGGTCGATCCTTGGGAGAGGGTAAGGATCTCTTGGACACAATTTATTTAAATCTGTGAAATCGTTACACATTCTCCACTTGTTATCCTTCTTGTCACCTTTCGAGACAAGCACGACATTACATAGCCATTCAGTAAAGTGTATTTCTCTAATCTGTTTAGACAATAAAAGCCTTTCGACCTCTGCTTTTATTATTTTGTCCTTCACAGGGCCATGATTTCTTTTCTTTTGTCTGACCGGTTTTGCACTCGGATCTATCTTCAAAGAGTGGGTTATGATTCTTGGGTCGATCCCCACTATGTCCTCCGAGCTCCAGGCGAAAACATCTACATTTTTCCTTAAGAAATTGATCAACATGACTTCTCCCTGCGGAGAAAATTCGGTTCCGATCCTGGTGATTTTGGTTGGATCATTTTCGATAAGCTTGACCTCTTTATGCTCTGGCGCTCGTATGGGCTCTTTTCCTTTTTTATCGATCCTATCCGTACTAGGCAACTCAGGCTCATTAGATTTTTCCGTCGAAGATCCTACTGTTTTTCTTTTTGACGGTGTTAGCGGATCGACGTTCCTTTTCAGAGATAGTGCCGTGTTGTAACAATCCCAAGCCATGCAGTGGTCGTTGACGATTTCGCCTACCCCAGAGACTGTAGGAAATTTTATTTTCTGGTGATAGGTTGACACAACTGCTCGAAATTGGTTTAATGCCGGTCTTCCTAAGATGGCATTGTAGGCAAATGGTGTTTCGACCACTAAAAACTTTATCATTTTGGTTACTCGATGAGGTTTGTTCCCAAGAGTTACACTCAAATTGATAGTTCCAGCTGGAACTATTTCCGATCCTCCAAACCCTACCAGTGGTGTAGCTACTCTTTGGAGAGTTATTTTTCCCAGATTCATTTGGTTCAGCACTTCGATGGCTATTATGTTAGCCGAGCTTCCGTTGTCGATCATGATTCTTTTGACATTGAAATCGGCAATTTTCAGCGAGACCACCATGGGAAAATCGGGGTGGTCTTCGTTATTGTCCCAATTCAGATTTCTGGGGACTTCGCTTTCATCGAACCTGATTATCTTTTGGTTGGAGTTTTTACTCTCGAGTGCCCATACCTCTTTAGGGGTGATAACCCCCTTTTCTAGAGATCGTGCGATCTTTCGTCTTGCATTCCGACTATCCCCCCCTGCTGGACCACCAGAGATCACATGTATAGTACCATTGACCTGGTCATCATCGATTTCATTTCTTCGGGGCGCACGATTACTGGGAGATCTATCACGGGGACTTCTATTCTCCTCCCTCCTTCTAGGACTTCTTGTCCTTTGTCTTCTTCGATCTGCTCTATCTATGAATTCATTCAATTTACCCTGTTGAATCAATTTCTCAATTTCTTGTTTCAGGTGATAACAGTCCTCGGTCCTATGACCGTGAGCTCGATGGTACCTACAATATAAATCGTAGTTCTTTGCCCCGGGTTTAGCCTGTGTGATTCTTTTTGCTGGGGGAATTAAATTACTTCTTTCCAGTATCACCAGGATGTCTTCTCTTGGGGCATTTAGTTTTGTAAACTCCACATAACTAATTCGATCTCTTATATTCCTTTCTGGAGATCGAGGCCTGAGGTAGACATTGGGTCTTTTCTCGAGGTTATTCCCATTATGTTCTAATCTTTGAAATACGTTTCCTCTTCGGGAAAATCGATCGTACTCCGTGGCCCTTTGCATTGGGGGTTTTTCAGGTTTTCTTGATCCTGAAGTTGATGCCTTACTCTTATTTTTGTCTTTGAAAGAATTCATCTCTTCTTGAGTCATATATTTGGAGGCCAATGTCATGATTTCTGCAAAGGTTCTTGGCTGCTTTCGACTCAAGGCGTTGCCAAATTGCCTATTTTTTGTCAGATCGAATAGAATTGATATGATGTAATCAATATTTGGGGAGTCGATCTTCAAAAGTTCCACATTGAACCTAGCTAACCAGGTTCTTAAGGACTCCCCATCTTGTTGGATTATAGTTCCTAGATAGCTCATGGGGAGCTTTTGTTTTTTCTGGCTGGCGAACTGTTGTTCTAGCTTGCTGCATAACTCTCTAAAACTGAAGATCGAGTTAGGCGGTTGTTTTCCGAACCAATCCAGTGCTAGCCCCTCAAATGCTGTGATCATCAATTTGGCCGTATACTCCGCTGAATGAGCATACAAGCCCATTATGTTTGTGAAACTAAAGACATAGTCGGTCGGATCACTGGTTCCGTCATATCTGGGAAGTCGGGCAGGTATGGGCCCGGAGGCTTGCGCCTCTCTAATTTCTTGGCAGAACGGAGAACAGGTTGCTATGCTATCCTGGACCTCCCAGGAGCGTGGCCAAGGTTGTCTCATGGTTAATAACCTTTGCTCAAGTCGTTCCTCGACCATCCTTTCTATATCTCTTTCAGAGATTCTCCTAGTAGCTTGTCGATTGACAACTGGGGGTTCCTCCATGTCATCGATAGGGACAACTGTCTGTTCTTTGGACAAGTGTGGTTCAGGACGAGCATTAACTCTTGCCTGATTAGTCCTTCGACCAAGGTGCCTTCCAGCTACGTTTGGTGGGGAGACTTGAGATCGTTGGTCTGTATCCGGACTTTCTGCTTGAGTTGACAGACGATATCCCGAGGTTCCCTGTCATTATTAACCGCCCTCGAGGGACGAACTGCGGCCCTTGTTGGTCCCGCGACTGCCGGAGTTGGAAGAATTTGAGGAAAAATTGAACTTAAAAGCTGAGCAATTTGTAGTATTTTCTCCTGGTCAGCCGGTAGCGGTGGAACAGGGACGGATTGGATGGGTGAGTTAGGAGCCCGACTTGCACTAGGAGTTTGTCGTCCTCCCACGTTTTGATTGATGTTTGCGTTTGCTGCAATGTGTTCCTCTACAGGATCTAAATTTTGCTGATTTGCCGGAGGCTGCGTATCGTTAGCGCTGATCCTTTGGGAATTTTCAGGCAAGTCATCCATAGCACGAGAAGGTCGAAATTCGTGCTTCTTCCTGCGTTACGTGTGCTTTTCCTTGGATTGGCCATATTTCGATCGAGTAATTAACCTTGCCCCACGGTGGGCGCCAACTGATTTAACCGAATTTCGTCTTAAGGTTTAATCTCAGTAAATTATTAAATATCACAATTTTATGTATTAAGGGTTTGGTTAAAATACTCAGGATGGTGCAATTCAAGAATAAGCAAAGTAATATAATCGTGTAGAAAATTATTAATATTAAAGGCGAACAGTAGTAGTATATTTCGTAGGTTAAATTCTGGATCCTCAATACAATGTAAGATTCGCTATTTATAATCTTTCCCCCTGTCCTAACTGAACTAGGAGTCCTATTTAGTCTAGGAATCCTGCATGGCCTAGGAATACTGCATGGCCCATTAAGTCCCTTGGATCAGACGGTAGGTCGACCAGATATGTTTTAGCGGATCGAGCCGATCTCGTAGTTTATGCAGGTCGGATCGATCTTGATTCTCCTCGGATATTCCTAGCTGGTTATATGTGTAAAATAGCCCTCATCACTTTATTTCTAGTAACAATACCATCTTCATTCATTTTGTTCCTGAATACCCACTTAGTGCCAATTACACTTTGATGAGTAGGTCTAGGTACTAAATACCAAACATCATTTCTTTCAAATTGTTTTAACTCTTCTTGCATTACTTCAATCCAGTGGGAATCACTAAGAGCTTCATCAATTAATTTAGACACAATCTGTGAAAGAAAACTTACAAACATTGTTTCATTTGCAGTTGACCTTTTTGTTCTTACTCTAAAAATTGGATCACCAATCACAAGATTAGGTGCGTGATCTCTCAGCCATCTAAGACCAGGTTGCAAATCTGGACGTTGTCCTCTTGATTGATCTTGCAACACTACTTTTGGAGTCTCAGTAATAGTCTGTTGAACAGCCTTTGGTCTCTCAACTCATCTGTTAGACAACCAGTACACTAATTTGGAACAGCACTTGAGTTATCAGCTTGGTTGAGATCAGGTAGTATTATGGGTACATATTCTTCCTTTCTTTCCATGGTCAATTTCTGAAGATAAATAGACAAATCTGGATTAATAATCTGATTCATTTCAGAACATTGAGTAGGCTCATCAAATACTACATGAATAGACTCTTCTACAAGTAAAGTTCTCTGTAAGCTTTACTGACAGTAGAGTAACCTACAAAAATAGCTTCATCAACCTTTTCTGCAAAAGCAGTCAGGTGATTTTTCCCATTATTCAAAACAAAACATTTCAACCAAATATTCTAAGTTAGTGAATATTAGGATTTTTGTTGTTCCACAGTTCATAAGGTGTCTTGTACTGACTCTTGTTGATCATGCATCTGTTCTGGGTATAGCATGCTATGTTTGTGGCTTCTGCCAAAAATCTTTGAGGAAGTTTTGCTTCAGCTATCATAGTTCTGGTAGCTTCTTTCAAAGTTCTATTTCTCCTTTCAACAACTCCATTTTGTTGAGGGGTCCTGGCAGCAGAGTACTCATGGCTGATTCCTCTGGAATTACAATACTCTTTAACAGTAGAGTATGTGAACTCAGTGCCCCTATCTGATCTGATCCTCAATATCTTTAAGCTCTTTTCATTCTGGATCCTTTCCATCAGATTGGTAAGATGTTCCTTGGTTTTACTTTTCTTTTTCATGAATATCACCCAAGTAAATCTTGAATAATCATCCACAACAGCTAGGCAATTCTTCTTTCCACAATTGCTAATTCGATCAATAGGACCAAACAAATCCATGTCAAGTAGCTCCAAAATCATGTTAGAAGATTGGTGCTTCTAGCTTTTGAAGGATGACTTGATTTGTTTACCCTTCTAACACACATCAGAAAGTTTGTCTTTGCTCGTGCTGGTTTTCGGTAATCCTTCAACCAAATTGTTTCTTTATCAATCTGTTTATGGTTTTGAAGTTTACATGGTCCATTCTTTTGTGCCATAGCCAACTAACTTCACTTGGTGTAGAGGCCACCAGACAAACATTAGAATTCCTGTCCACAGAATTCCAATCGACTATATAGATGTTTCCTTGTCTTCTTCCAGATAATATCACCTCCTTTGTTCCAATTTGCTCCACGTAGCACTTATCTGACGAGAAGATTATAGAAAATCCTTTGTCACAAAATTGACTTATGCTCAGTAGATTGTACTTCAGGTCTTTAGCATAAGAGACGTCATATATCACAATGTTGCCTTTGATAAGCTTTCCACACACCACGATCTTGCCTTCTTTGCTATCTCCAAATGTCAATTTTGGACCGTCTATGGCAGCATCATCAGTCAGTTCTTGTATGTCTCCACACATGTGCCTTGAACATCCACTGTCCAAGTACCATTTCTTCTCAACTTCACTCTTACTCCTAATCCTAACCTACAAAACAAAGAAAAATTGTTTTAGGTACCCTTTATTGAGAGGGTCCTGGCGGATTAGTATTACCTTTGACAACCCAAGATTTGGAAACCTTAGGCTTCTTAGGCTCATTAGGGTTTGATGGTGCCTTTGTTAGTCTTGGTGCATCATAATTTTCAGTAGACGTGTTATTATGATAAACATTATGATGTGAGTAATGCTCAAAAGTAGGATACGGTCCATGATAAGCAGGATAAGCATGCATCCGATGATGAGCAGGGTATGCAGCATAGTAAGGCGGATAATAAGGGCAGCATAATATGAAGCATAAGTAGGTTACACATAATCAGACTCATTTCCATAATAAGCAGATTTATCTTTATGATTTCTTTGCTTCTTAGATTTATTCTTTATTACTTGCTCATTTTCTAAAGGCAGTTTCTGTTTACTAAGCATGTTATCTGATACAACAAAAGACTTATCATGAGACTCAACAATCTTTTCAAGTTCCATGATTTTACCCTTGTAAACTTCACATTCAACTTTCAGAGATTCATTCTCATGCATAAGCTTTTTATGTTCAGCTGATTCTTGTGGTTTTTCAACCTTTAGTTTCAGTGAGGCATTCTTCTTTTTCAGCACAGTCATCTTTTCCTTAAGTTTTGCAAATGCATCAAAAACACTATTGTTGTTTTTCATCATTTGTTCAAATGAACTAAATATCTCATTTTCTTCTTCAGAGAGATTTACCTCATTGTCAGAATCATCAGATTCCTTGGCCATGAGACAGAGCAGTGCAGGTGTCTCTTCTTCAGCAGAGTCGTCTTCTGATGTCTCTGAATCTGAATCAGACGAGTAGATGTCTGCTATATTTTCTGCTTCAGCCAACAGTACCTTGCTCTTGTTGTGTCTCCTCTCTTTTCTTATTTTCTTTTCTTCCTCTGTGTACTTCTCGGCTTTAGGATATGGGCAGTCCTTGATGAAATATTCTAATTTCCTGCAGTTATAGCACATTAGTTTGAATTTAAAATCATCCTTACTATTATTTAGATGAGAAGTAGGGTTAGAAGTAGAAGCATGGTTATATTTGTTCTTCATATTTCTCTTGTAAAACTTCTTGAACCCATTTAACAGTAGGGCAACATCGCCAGCAGTGTACTCCTTTTTGTTTAGTAGGGTGGTCTCATAAGATGAGTCCATTTCCTTTAATCTCCCTGCTGATCTTCTTGGTCGTTCTACAACGACTAAGGCAGTAGTGGGATTCTAAGTTGATGTTTCTCCTATTACCATCCTTGGCAGTTTATACTCGCAGGCCTTGAGTTTAGAGAACAGTTCTGTCAGAGAAATTTTCCCCAAATCTCTTGATTCTTCCATCGCTGTTATCTTCATGTTGAACTTGGGAGGCAGCGCCTTGAGAACCTTTACAGTGATCTCTTTGTCAGTGAAGGTCTTTCCCATCTTTAACACATCGTTCAACGTCCTTGTAAACCTTGTATCCATCTGGTCAATGGTTTCTCCGAACTTCATTTTCAAGTTTTCCAACTTCTCAAGAGCTATACTTAGATTATGCTCTTTTATTGCATCATTCCCTTTGCTTATGTCGCGAACCTTGTTCCACATCTCTTTTGTTGTCTTGCAGTGTTTGACTTCATCAAATTCTATCATTGTCAAGGGCTCTGGTCATGATGAATAAGTCAACTTTATCAAGATTTTTCAGCTTAATTTCTTCAGCTGTCATTTCTTCAGGTTCTTTATCAACCGTAATCTCCTGATCGTTGACTTTGATTGTTTTTGTGATTTTGAATGGACCTCTGGTTATGCACGTATACATATTATCATTATAAGCTGCAAGGAAAATTTCCATTCCTCAAAACTCATACCGCCAATGTAGGGAACATGGCTGATACAATCCATTTTTCAAAATATTTTATTTTTAAAAAATATGCACTTTTGAAAACTTTGAAAAAACACACCTTGGATCAAGCTCGTTGATCAGGAAAATGATTCAAATGAACCACCTGCTCTGATACCACTTGTTGATCCCAAGTTGTCAGAATGAGGTCTAGAAAGGGAGGGGGGGTGAATAGACATCTGTACCTTTAAAAAATTTCTCTAACTTTTCTTATCAGCAGAGTAAGCTGGTCGAAATTTATGAGACTACCGAATTATTCGCGCAGAAAGCTTGTTCAGCGTAAGTTGACCACTAGTCTGATTTACTTATATGTTGAGATAAACTCATAGTTTCAAAACTTGTATGCAGCGAATTTAGTCAAGTATGTTTTTCAAACAAGTTTTTCCTTTTAAAGATTTTACCCCAGTTTTATGACTACTTCTTTAAAAAGCTTTTGTCTTTTAAAGTGTTTGTTTGCTTATGAAAATATGCAAGTATAAAACAAGTAATCAAACATAAGGAATTTTTATAGTGGTTATATAGACAAGATGTCTTTTATTCCACTCTTCTAAATCAAGAAGATTTAGGTTATACTATGAATACTATGTAAATGGTACACTCTGCTTGCGCTTCAACAACAAATAGTAAAGCTACAAGTTTGCTATAGGAAATCACAAAGAAAACCTATACTCTGAAGTTATTTCACTCACTTAGATGGATATACACTTCTCACAACACTCACTGTTTACAGAAATCACTAAGATTTGTAGATATTTTCTTTTTCTTCAACTTGTTTTGTCAACAGATGACTCGGCTGATAGTGTTATGTTCTTGAGTTCTGATCGTTGAATGCTCTCAAAATATTATGTGTTGTCTCTAACTCTTGAATCGCGAACTATTTATACTTGAGGTTCGAGTTCTGCCCGTTGAAGTAAGACATATTTTAGATCTTTCTCGAGTGCTAGTCCTTGTCTCTGAACGGCTCTCTACAACTGTTCATTGTACAGTCTGTTGTACGGATCTATCAATCGCATTTAATGCACCTTGTTGATACGAGGTTTCTCTTCAATCATTTGTAATTAATACCCTTCTCTTTCAGCATTTATTACGCGAAGTGCATTTATTACCGTTGGAATGACTTTCCGATCACTTTCACTCTGCTAATTCAAATCGAGCTCACTTGATTTGACTCTACTGAAATCCACCAGTCTGATTCTGAAATCAACTTCAGGTTAATAGTCTTCTGGACCAAAATTCAATCTTCTGATTTTACTTGACTTCTCGATTGAACTTTTCAGAGGTATGCTAAGCTTCCATTACTTAACTGATGACTTTTGGAAATCATCAAAACCTCCCTTCACTTCTTCATCTTCATCTAACATTTGTTCTGTATTAGAAAGTGATTGAACTTTTGTTCGGTATTAGAATGTGATTGAAGCTTTTGTGTTGCATTGTTATGCAACTAAGGATAAACGTAATGTCAGTTTCCAGTTTTGTACTAAAGGGTGACATTCTACTACTATGAAATTTTGTACTAAAGAACTACATAATGTTATTCAAGAAAAATACTAAATACCTATATAATTACCTTGCATTAGTGAATTTTATAACAAATCTTAATAATTAAGGAATGCAAAATTTATAATCTTTAATGAAGTCATCAAATTTTAATTTTTTTTCACATATATTCATAACTCTAATTTTGGTTTTTTTGTTGCAATAACTCTAATTTGATAGTTATAAAATATTGTGAGTAATGTGTTGCTCTCAACCAAATTTACTTGCTCGAGATTACACGAAGTTGCGCGGATTTGTTATTATCTATCAAAACAGTGTAACATTCTCAGGCTTCCTTCGAGTCTCCTATTACCTCTTCGATATCTTGTCTGGTGGAGAACTTCATTTTTTTATGATAGGTCGACAGAACAGCTTGAAAAGTATTGACACCCGGTCTTCCCAGACTCACATTCAAGGCGCAAGGCGAATTCTTTTTATATGGGGATCTTGATCTTTGTCGATCATTTTTGTACATAGGATCTTTCATAGCATGGTATTCAACACCTCTTTTTCTATACTTAATTAGTTAAGTGCCCTTCTGATATCAACCTTTCGATTTCATCCCTTAGCTGGACGCAGTCATTGGTGTCGTGTCTTCTCTGTTTGTGAAATCGACAGTACCTGTTCGATTGAGGTTGATTTTTCTTTGGATGTGATTTTCTCAATATATTTCGATCATGTTTCGCCATCAAAATTTGAGATTGGTTACATCACAGAGTGAACACATTCGACCTTATGTTTGGTAATCTTGCTCTTCGATGATTTCTCTAATCAAATCTTCAATCATTTGTCTTAAAATTTTGATCAGGATGCCTTTTGACATTTTCCAGTTGGATATGGTGCTCATTTGCCCTATTGATACCAAAAAAAATTCCTCTCATGATGTTCATTTCTTCCTGCTTCATGTATTGATTAGCAATGTTCACCAACCTCTCGTATGTTTAGGATTTTCTCTAACAATAGTCTTGGTTATATCCCTATTTTTAGCATTTTGAAAAAGGACTTTTATGAGAAAGTCGATTCTAGGTATTTCAACGTTTAGAATTTTAATATTAAATCTTTGCATGAATACCCTGAAAGTCTCTCCTGTATGTTGGACGGTCGAATAAAGATGATTAGTTGGTGGTTTGATTGCTTTTCCACTTGCAAATTGGTGATCTTTTGTTTGTTCGAAGGCATGGATTTCCTTCATCGATTCTTTTTTCTTTGCTCCAGTTACTTCGTTAAACATTTGACCCGGGAGGTAAGTTAATCACTTCGACGAAAACTCTAAAGGTCCTCTGTTACCTTCTTCTGTTCGATTTTCTAGCTCCTTTGGTCTACTGTTTACTTCTTCTGAAATGGCTGTTATTTCCTTGCTCTTCCTGCACGATTCTCCAGAGATTTAACGCTCTAACCTTCGACATCTTGAAGTTTCGATCTGCTCACCCATTCTCTGTGTGCATTATCGATGAGCTCCTTTAACTGCTCTCGAGTAAATTTCTAAATTTCTTCATGCGGTCTTGAAGGTCCAGCCGCTACTCCTTCCTCGTCGTGTATGCTGATTTGATCACCTCCTATGTTATCTCCTTGCTGCTTTCGTTCGGGTGTTGCGGCATTTTCCATTGTTGCATTAGATCTAGTTGTCATTCCCCCTCGAGCACTAGCTAGATGTTCCCATATACGACACCAACTAATGAAGGGAATTTTTGTTTAAGGATGTGGTCCACGTCCAATGTGCTACATAATGTTGTTTTCCGCTCCATAGTATAGAATCCTAAGCCGGTCAAATCAAGTTGGACTCCACTTCAAGGACCTAACTCTATGCTAAAAAAAAACTCATCAGGTTGTGCTGATGGCTGACCAAGCATAGACAATGCGATTCTAAAGTCAGATCAATTCAAGTTATAGTAAAAAGTCTTAGTAGAATGTAGTAGTTGTGTTGTTGAAAAACATACCTTAGAGAGTAATAAATGCGGAGTATTTATAGTTTTTAGAAGCAAATCTTTTCAGGTCGGTCGGGTTGGATCTCAATTGGTTTGATCCAATTGAGATCTTGTGGTCGAATGGAGGGATTCAAAGGTCCAATGGTATGATCACAATGTGGTTCGGAGATTCCTACATCGAAGTACTTGTACGTTGATATATATGAATCAGACTTTTACAGTATGTTCGGTGACATAGCATGTATGTCGATATAATGAGCAGATTTCGTCATTAGGGTCTAATTTGATGTATATGGTTTATAACCATATATATAGCATGTATTTCGATAATCATGCCATTAAATAGCTTATTTTGTCGATTTTGGTATTACGGGTACTATGCCACGTCATTGATAGAATATTTGGTGGCTCAGGATCCTCTATACCACTATTATTGTACCATACTTGTGTACCACTAATAAGTAATTGCCACATGTAAGACTTACTTAACATGTATTACACTAGATTACATGTGTCAATTACTTATTAGTGGTACACAAGTATGGTACACTAATATTGGTATAGAGGATCCTCACCGATATTTGGTATATCACACAGTTGATGCAATCCACCCAAGAAATGTCTTTGATGTCGCAACAGTTGCAATGTTGTATTGCCTTCTTTCCATCAGTTATTCTGTGAACTACATATGCAAATTAAGTAGACTATGAGAAGCATAGGACATAATTTATTGCACAAATATGTATGAGTACTTCTTACGATCAATACTGTATGCATGTGATGTATAAGCCCATTCAGTCAGGTATGGGTGAATAAGTGAATATGCGAAAGCTTATAGATTAATGCTAAGATCTAAATTTTACAATACAATGTTGCGTACTTTCAGAATCAGAATACACATAAATACCCTAATTACCCAAGTGTAATTAATCAAACCAACACATTCTAGTTCAAAGCTGGAATAACTTTCGGAAATGAAAAAACAAATTCAAATTCTAGAGGTATTTATTCGAACCTTAGGCTCAGCTAGGATCCGATTGGATCTCTTCTTTCTTCTCAGTGACTATGGTCTTTAAGGTTTGAATTTGACGAAAATGGTGTTAGTGAGATTGATAGAAGAATTGAAGCGGCAAATATACCAACGCATTTTATGGAGTGTTTCATATTTCTATTTTGCTCCTCATCTCGAAAAATTTGATGCTACAAGCCGTGTAATATGCGAGTGCATTCTCCTAATGACATGTGTCCATATTTTTTTTTAAATCTACCTTGTCAATTCTAGTTCATAACAAGGACACTTGTCAAAGTTAACCAGCAAAGAGGAAGAATCAAGAAGTAGTTAAAGTAGTTAGGTTTATTCTTATTTGCATTTAGTGTGTATTTTAGGGACTATTATTGTAATTTTCAATTATTTTCTTTCCGTTGTTTTCTGCTTTCACGCTTTTATTAGTTTAGCACGTTTTATTCATTTCCTTGTCTTTATATGGGTCGAAAATTGATAGGATTAATTTGTATCTCATTTTTTCATTCTTCAATTCAGAGAAGTATTTTTCTTTACTCCTGCATTTACTTTTTATCTTTGTTCATGGCGATTTCAAGATCATCATATGTTTGGTTTATAGATCTAACATGATATCAATATATTTTATTTGATTCTGTTGCAATTCTTTACATTCTAATCCGGTATATCTTTCTTCTCTCCATTATCTTCATCAAATTCAGTATGTGTTCTCCATCTCCAGATTTCTTCTTTATTCTCTGTTTTTTTCCCCAAATCAATGCCTTCTTTCCTTCAATTATTCTGTGAACTTCATATGCAAATTAAGTAGAATATGAGAAACATAGGACATAATTTATTTGCAGAAACATAAAAATTACCACATCTACATAATTTTGAAAAGTAGAACATGATACCATATATATGGTTGCACAAACATGTACGAGTACTTCCTTACGCTCAATACTGTATGTATGTGATGTATAAGCCCATTCAGTCAGGTATGGGTGAGAGAGTGAATGTGCAAAAGCTTATAGATTAATGCTAAGATCTAAATTATGCAATACAATGTTGCTTAATTTCAGAATCAGTATACACATAAATACCCTAATTAACCAAAAGTAATTAATCAAACCAACACATTCTAGTTCAAAGCTGGAATAACTTCCGGAAAAGAAAAAAATAATTCAAATTTCGGAGCTATTTATTCGAACCTCAGGCTCAGCTGTGATCCGATTGGATCTCTTCTTTCTTCTCAGTGACTATGGTCTTTAAGGTTTGAATTTGACGAAAATGGTGTTAGTGAGATTGATAGAGGAATTGAAGCGGCAAATATACCAACGCATTTTATGGAGTGTTTCATTGGGAAATTCTTACCCAGACCGGGTTTAGCCGAACCCAAAGTAATTACATGGCAAGTGCAATACACTTGCTTTGGGATTGGATGTAACTCCCAGGAGAGTGACCAATTACAAAGCAAGTGCAATACACTTGCTTGATGGTTGGATGGGTTTGGCCAAGCCATGCTTGGACAAGAATTTTCCGTGTTCATATTTCTATTTTGCTCTTCATCTCGAAAAATTAGATGCTACAAGCCGTGCAATATACGAATGCATTCTCCTAATGACATGTGTCCATATTTTTTTTTTAAATCTACCTTGTCAATTCTAGTTCATAACCAGGACACGTGTCAAAGTTAACCAGCAAAGAGGAAGAATCGAAAAGTAGTTAAAGTAGTTATTTATTCTTATTGCATTTAGTGTGCATTTTAGGGACTATTATTGTAATTTTCATTGCTTTTCTTTCCTCTGTTTTCTGCTTTCACGCTTTTATTAGTTTAGCACGTTTTATTCCTTTCCTTGTCTTTATATAGGTCCCATTCTGATAGGATTAATTTGTATCTCATTTTTCCATTCTTCAATTCGGAGAAGTATTTTTCTTTACTCCTGCATTTAGTTTTTTTTTATCTTTGTTCATGGCGATTTCAAGATCATCATATGTCTGGTTTATAGATCTAACATGGTATCAGTAGAGTTTATTTGATTCCGCTACAATTCTCCACATTTTAAATACAACTTTGAATATAAACTACCCTACATTATTACATTAATTTGAACCTGTTACCTATGTGCCATTTGAGTTCTTTTGTACCTATTTGATTTTCATTTTCTATATTGTTATGGCCTTTTCAACTTTTGTCAATTAATATGGTTCCTTTTTACTGAAAAATTAGATATCAACGAATGGAAAATTTATTGGTACTCAATATTATCATGTGATTCAAACTTTCAATTGCCTGCATTGTTTAACTTATTGGTTATCTGATTGTAGAAATAAAGGCCTATCTTTACTCTGACGAAATGGCAAGTAAAGAACCATGGTGAACTTGTAAATATTCTTTGAAAGTATGTGTTCTTCACATTTTACATAATTTTTTTTCGATTTTTTTGTTTCTTACGTATTCAAGAGGTTTTAGTTTAAGAGAGGCATGACCTTTAGATTATGCCATGACCTATTGAATACCTTTAGATTATGCCAAGAGGTTGTCCCTAATCAATCACAGTACAACTAAATATAAACACCAACAAAGAAAATCGACACTACTTGTTCATAATAACAAATTACGTTGAAAGTTTAAAACTTTAAACATTATCCAAAATAAAATTAAAATGAATATCCCAACATAGGGTTTTTGGTATGGACCTTCGGTAAAGTCCAATGCATTCATAACATCTCTTCACCTTCAACATCGTATTAAATTCAAAAAATGCCTTAATTAGTTAATACAAAATTAAAAATTTCTTCTGATCAATGGACTTTCACTAGTATATATATATATATATATACTAGCTGCACTTCCTAATACGCTCCAGTACGTCCTTCTCACCTGTTAGGCACTCCACCAGTCCTAATTTATATGTGGATGGAGAGAAATTAAAGAAAAAAGACATGATTAATTCTTATTTATTTATAAAATTGTTATACTCCGTCCTTTCATTTATTTTGCTCTCTTGGTACGATCAACTGGTCAACTTAATTAAATTTATAAAAAATATAATAGATAATCTAATTAATATATTTCATTAATAAGTTGATAATATCATATGACACCATATATATTAATATTTAAATATTTAAGTCAATTAAAAGATTGAAAAATTTGACCGAACACTATAGCAAAGTGAGCAAAATAAATAAGATAGAAGGAGTATTATCTTTTCTTATCTGAGTTATATACAAACAAAAGCATAGACAAATAGATAGATACCTTGAGTATAATTTCGACAATCATGATAGCCAATCCTGAGGTCCGTTTTCCAATTTTCATTGAATTTGTGTACTTCATCAATCGCGTTTAATTCCTTGGAGTAACCAACAAACCAACATTTTCTCTTAGGAAGCCTCCCTATCTTCCTCACAAGAATAACTCCTGCCCAAAAGCAAAAGTTGACTACATTAATTCAAAACTTACTCAAACTCATATATATATATATATATATATATATATATATATATATATATATATATACTAGAAAATTGCACGTACGTTATACGTATCTAGTTAATTTATTGGTATTTGTTATAAATTAGAGTAAAACTAACTTCATTATGTTATAAAATAACACATATTAATGATTTATAATCAATTTATTTTCTATATTTTAATTATTAAAATTATTATTTTATATTAAGAAAATAATGGCTTTCAAATTGTAATCAAGTATAAAATGATGAATGATTTAGTCACATAATCTTGTAAATTTTGTTCTAAAATAATATCATAAGAAAATTATTTAGCTCATTCCATATTCCGTTTTAAGGAATATACATCACTGAACGTCTTTAGTTTTTTATTTTACCAATATAAAATTATTATCATTTGTCTTTGTATCTGTCAAACATGAGAAATTTTTATCATCACAAATTATAATGTGAATATGACATCAAGTAAGATATAATAAAAATAATTATGTTGATTTATATATTAAGAATCCATCCAAATTTTTTGCACTATTTGACAACAAAAATTGTGAAATCCTGTTTTTTGATCAAATGAAATTGGGTCCATTTTTAAGTAGATTTCGATTATTTCTCTTGCCTTATCATTGGAAATGCATCTCTTTACTTTTTTTTGGGTACAACATCTCGTCACTAACCTAGGTCATTTTCACTTATTCAATTCAGTTTAATTCGTTTTTTATTGGTTTAATCCATTTTTAGTGAAAAAAATCTTTTTTTGAGTTTTTTTTATCGATTACAACCTATTTTTATTGTTTTCCACATTTTAATCGATTTCTTTAGTTTTTTCGATTTAAGTCATTTTTGTAATGGTTTGATCTTGTTTTTGTTGGTTGAACTTTTTTCATTTTATTGATTTCACTCATGTTTACCAGTTTAACCAATTTTCACACGATCTTCACTAATATCACATGTTTTTTTCACCAATTTCACGTGAACTTTGATTGATTTCACATGTTTTTAATGATTTAGTCTTTTCACTGATTTTACCCATTTTTCACCTATTTCATCATTTTTTCTTTGATTCACTATGTCACCGATGTCATCCATTTTTCACGAATTTCACCCCGAATTTTGATTGATTTCACATGTATTTACCGAAATTTCAACTAAAATAATTATACAACTTCAATTACTTTTAATTAGATATCAAATTATTTATCTTACACGGTCATTTGAAAGACATTTCTTAATCAACCTAAAGCTATTTTCACTTTTTATATTTATCAGTTTAATTTGGTTTCATTGATTTTTACTGGTTTAATATTTTTTTTTTACTGATTTACTCATTTCTTAATCAGTTATAACCAAATTTTCATTGTTTTTCATCGATTTCTTTTGTTTTCTCCCTGTAAAACAAAAAAAAAAATTCTACCTATTTCACACTGTTTTTTCTAGTTAAACTCTTTTTTTTAACTGATTTTTACTTGTTCTATGAGTTTAACTTATTTTTCACTGATTTCACATATGTTTTTGACCAATTTCACCTCAATTTTTCATTTATTTCACTTGTCTTCACGAACTTTCGATTTTTTTTCACCGATTTAACCCATTTTTTTCATTTATTTTACCCGTTTTTCACCGATTTTTCATGAATGTCACCCAGATTTTCTCGATTTCACATGTATTTATCGATTTTACTAGCACTTTTTATTACCGATTTTATCCGTTTTTTCACCAACTTCACCAGTATTCATAACTTTCACCCGGGTCGATTTTACATGTTTTCATCAATTACATGGAATTTACTTTATTGATTTCACCAATTTTTATTGATTTTCACCCATTTTTTCACTTATTTCACACGTTTTTTGCGAAAATATTTCCATGAAAATTTAAGGTAATGTATGTTTTTGAATACTATTTATATTTTATTTCTCAAGCTAAAGAAAGATTACTTAGTTCTATAAGTCGTAAATATTTTTTGTTCAGTCATAGGTAAGATGCAATTCTACTTTAACTTTTTTTCTTCTTTTTTTAGCATTTATGATATTTAGGAGAATCTAATTTTTTATGAGTGTTATATTGTACTAAATCTTTAAATGAAACAAATAATATTTTTTACTTAAAAACATATTGATGATACATTATAATAACATTACATATATATAATAGCAACTATTAAAAATAATAGTATTTTTTATTATTTTGTGTTATAGGAGAAGAATAATGAAATTGTAAAAGTGATGTAGATTTAATTTCTAAACTTTTGGAGTTAATGGAGAAAATAACTATAATATGATTATATGTCTAATTATACCTATTATGATGTTTTGAATATATAATTTTGTTCTTCTTCCATATCCAATTTTTGGAAAGTTATTTTATTTTTCCGTATGGTGTTTGATTAAGGAAAGGAAGTTACAAATTTTCTTAAAATATTTTTCCTATCAATTTTTTGGTGAGAAAATTTAAGGAAAATTCATATCTAATTTTATTTTATCAATATTACTTTACAACTTGAATAAGGGGTATTTTTGTCTTCACAAAAAAAAGAAAAAAACTTAAATTATTCACACTTTTAGTAGTAGTATAGATATAGATATAGATATATATATATAGATATATATATATATATATATACATATATATATATATATAGTGAATAACAAATTAATTACCCGTATTATTCTTAATAGATAATTTACCTCTTTTTAATAAATAAAATGGCTAAATAACTTCTAAAGTTTTTATAAAATAAGCACACTGCCTTCCACTTAATTTTTATATTTTTACAAGAGGGTAAAATACCCATTATACAATATCACAAACAGGTAAAATGCTCATTTATACATATTATAGGGAGATAAATTGTCGATTTACGTATAACACATGGAGGTAAAGTGGAGTGAATATGATGTCAAAGTAGGGTTAAATTGGTCATTTTTCACATGAAAATGAAATCTCAATCGACTTATAAAACGTGTGTGGAACACATCCATGATTAATGAGTTAAATTATTCATTATTTCATATCACAGAGAGATATATTATCTATTTTCTTATTAAGTGAGTTAAATTGCTCAGTAAACATATCACAGGGGAGTTAAAGTTGTCAAAAACCATATATATGTATATATATATAATTATATAGAGTTTTGGTAGAGAATCAAATTGCAATGATCTATAATGTGAGCAGTGAGCCCAAGACCTCTGTTTGCCTGCAGGACATTGTAAAGCTAATGACAAATCAATCTTCGTTAAGAAAAAAGAAAACAGTTAAATACTACATCACATCTATGAATAAAAAAACAGGATTTTCAAATGAAAGAGGACAACAAATTGCATCATGGTTTAGTGAAAACACATAAAAATGATCTGAAAGGTGTAATAGCTCTATTCAGCATCTTAAATGACGAGTGTCGAGTTGAACTTAGATTAAACAAGTGAAAATCATAAAGCTAACGAAAGTAACTGCCACAAATATAAGAAAGAAACTAACCAACCGCGCACTGTTGAATAGTGGACTGAAAATCGGATAAAATCTGAACATCAAGTCGGTTAATTTTGCTGATACGATTGTTTCCTAGAAGAATTCACGGCGAGCGTTATCAGTAGTAAGTAATAATCGCTGGACTAAAAAAACAACAACAATTAATATTACCCACAAGAGTAAAGAACTGGAGGACACATGAGTCGGTTTGATTACATTCTTCTTGCTCAGCCTTACTGTTGAATGAAAAAAAATACTTAAATTTTGTAGGTAGTCCACAAATCTTCTTCCCATTTTGTATTAAAGGGGCAAAAAGAAAAATCATATCAAATGGCAAACCTCAACCGAGTGAACAAAGTAAGAAAGATAATACCTGAGACAGAGAGCAGCGGAGACGAAAAACTAAATCAGAAAAAGAAAAAACCAATCAGAATAAAACTTCTAATAATTAAGAACAAATGAAGGTTAAAATCGATGAAACCAACGTGCTCAAATCTGGCCGACATGAGCACCAACGTTCAATTCCGGCAGAAAAATAACCCATAAAATTCATCTAGGGCTAGAAGAGAGAAAAATTTGGAAAATAAAA
Organism: Penstemon davidsonii; assembly: GCA_034814905.1. Lineage (NCBI taxonomy): Eukaryota > Viridiplantae > Streptophyta > Magnoliopsida > Lamiales > Plantaginaceae > Penstemon > Penstemon davidsonii. The sequence goes on along the minus strand of JAYDYQ010001173.1, from coordinate 17,131 downwards.
AAATTCTTTTGGGGGAAGAATTCAACGTGATGTGTTGAATACACACATGGTGGGGAGGAGACGTGGAGATTTGGAATACAGATGTCTCTTTGTTGGAGATGAGAATTACATAGAAGATGAAGCACATAGGTGAGAGAGAGAGGTGGGCGGATTGGAAAACAAAGTCTGCCTACTCCAAGTCGGTGACTGTGTTAGAAGAGAGAGAAAATAAAGATAAGCCGCAAAAAGAAAATCAAAAATCACGGGGCCCCACATATTGCAAACTGACCATAAATAGAAGCATTATATGAAAAGCAAAAATAAAATAGAACAAGAGCAATTTTGTGGAAAAAATGAAGAAACGGCGCCGTTTAATTGTTAAACGTGCAAAATAAAAATGCAAAAGAAAATACTGTGCACTGTTCATTGATCACTTCACGGCTTATAAGTATACAATTAAACGGCGCCGTTTCTTCATTTTTTCCACAAAATTGCTCTTGTTCTATTTTATTTTTGCTTTTCATATAATGCTTCTATTTATGGTCAGTTTGCAATATGTGGGGCCCCGTGATTTTTGATTTTCTTTTTGCGGCTTATCGTTATTTTCTCTCTCTTCTAACACAGTCACCGACTTGGAGTAGGCAGACTTTGTTTTCCAATCCGCCCACCTCTCTCTCTCACCTATGTGCTTCATCTTCTATGCAATTCTCATCTCCAACAAAGAGACATCTGTATTCCAAATCTCCACGTCTCCTCCCCACCATGTGTGTATTCAACACATCACGTTGAATTCTTCCCCCAAAAGAATTTTTTTATTTTCCAAACTTTTTCTCTCTTCTAGCCCTAGATGAATTTTATGGGTTATTTTTCTGCCGGAATTGAACGTTGGTGCTCATGTCGGCCAGATTTGAGCACGTTGGTTTCATCGATTTTAACCTTCATTTGTTCTTAATTATTAGAATTTTTATTCTAATTGGTTTTTTTCTTTTTCTGATTTAGTTTTTCGTCTCCGCTGCTCTCTGTCTCAGGTATTATCTTTCTTACTTTGTTCACACGGTTGAGGTTTGCCATTTGATATGATTTTTCTTTTTGCCCCTTTAATACAAAATGGGAAGAAGATTTGTGGACTACCTACAAAATTTAAGTATTTTTTTTTCATTCAACAGTAAGGCTGAGCAAGAAGAATGTAATCAAACCAACTCATGTGTCCTCCAGTTCTTTACTCTTGTGGGTAATATTAATTGTTGTTGTTTTTTTAGTCCAGCGATTATTACTTACTACTGATAACGCTCACCGTGAATTCTTCTAGGAAACAATCGTATCAGCAAAATTAACCGACTTGATGTTCAGATTTTATCCGATTTTCAGTCCACTATTCAACAGTGCGCGGTTGATTAGTTTCTTTCTTAGATTTGTGGCAGTTACTTTCGTTAGCTTTATGATTTTCACTTGTTTAATCTAAGTTCAACTCGACACTCGTCATTTAAGATGCTGAATAGAGCTATTACACCTTTCAGATCATTTTTATGTGTTTTCACTAAACCATGATGCAATTTGTTGTCCTCTTTCATTTGAAAATCCTGTTTTTTTATTCATAGATGTGATGTAGTATTTAACTGTTTTCTTTTTTCTTAACGAAGATTGATTTGTCATTAGCTTTACAATGTCCTGCAGGCAAACATAGGTCTTGGGCTCACTGCTCACATTATAGATCATTGCAATTTGATTCTCTAATACCACCTGAGTTTGTCTTTTAGTTGCTAATCTAATCATATTTTTTTTGTAAAGTGTCTAAAGAGCTTTGCATACCATTCATAGCTCCATGTATCTATTTGCAGTACAATGGGCAGTTTAAAATATTTGAGCCTTTTAGAGTACAAGTGTGATGTTTGTGAAGCCATACTGTTGTGGGAACATGTTAGTTCATTATTGGAGTGTTTAATGTTTCTAGCTTGTCCCTGTGTGGTTGTGTATTAAGTAAGCATAAGTTATATGGAAATGCCGTATCGTAATATGACTACAGTGTTGACAAGAGAGTATCTAGATGCACGTCCAGATGGGTGGCTAGATTATACTCCAAAGAGGATAGCACAGTTGTAAGTTGAATGTCTCATTTTTGTTGTGATTGATTACTTGCTGATATCATATTTTATTTTTTGAGCTAATTTACTTAGAAATCTTTGAATTTCTAATATTTTTTTTGTTGGTCTTTCTGTTTTGCTTATCATAGAGGAATAGACAATTGCTACAATAGGACTCTTTGCGAGGAAAATCTTAATGTGCTTTTACCAGCAAAGCCACCTTTCCATCCTCGCCAATTTCGAACTTGTGCTGTTGTTGGAAATTCAGGAGATCTCTTAAAGACAGAATATTGGAAAAGAAATTGATAGTCATGATGCAGTTATACGAGATAACGAGGCCCATGTTAACTAGGCAAATAAGTATATCTATTGACGCTGATTTTTTTCATAGATGTTCTCTTGATATATGACCCTTCCTTTCTTTGGTTAATTTGTTTGTGTGTCCTTCGTGCCCTTGGTTATAATATTCTAACTTACAAAAGGAAAAGATAGTCTTCTCATATCCAGCTACACCAGTGTCAGAATTGTCTTGTACCTTTAGAATGTGGTTTTTATTTCCAAATCTAAAATCATCAACGTCAAGATCCTATAGAACACCAAAGATTATTACTGATAATTATAACATTCAGTTGATCTAAAAATTATCTTCCCTTTCGCAATTAGAGTCTCAAAGATTTGTTCATCTTGAAATGTTTTCGTCTTCTATTTGATTATGCGAGTACATGTAGCCTTTTAAATTTTTTTAAGTACATTTTCCTCCTTCAGTAGCCATAGTATGTGGAGGATGTATAATCTCTTCCCAGACCTTGGCCAATATCTGCCCAAGTTGCGGTTTCACTAGATAAAAATGAAGGAAATAAAGAATAGAAAGATGGGTTGGTACTTGGTACTTGAAATTGTAAAAGAAATTCTCTTTAAAGTCAGTAGTTCTTTTTATTCATTTGCGTCCATTTTATTTTAGGATGAATGATTCGTTGAGAATTTATCTGCAAGGAGCTATTGCTAAGACATGTCAAGCGAGTTACTAAAGATAAAAGGGTTTTATTAATGACGTTAAAAGCCGGTGGTGTTGGCTTGAATCTAACTGCAGCTTCCAATGTCTTTATAATGGTATATTCTTTGAATTGAAATTTTTTTCACAATTTTCAACTTTGATGTCTTAATTTTATATATTGTATTCAAGTAGGATCCATGGTGGAATCCAGTGGTGGAAGAGCAAGCAATCATGAGAGTTCATCGTGGTGGTCAGAAACAAACTGTTCGTGTTAGAAGATTCATTGTCTAGGTAACAATTTTCCTTCCTGTTAAAATTTAATTTCTAACACGTGAAGAATATTAAATTTTATCTATATGTGTTAAATTTGTGATGTTTTAGGACACAGTAGAAGAACGTTTGCAGCAAGTTCAAGCACGAATATAACGGATGATATTTGGAGCTTTAACAGACGAGGAAGTCCGGATGACAAGGCTGCAGGAACTTAAAATGCTTTTTGAGTAAATTTAACTGCATTTGCATTTACTAAAAAATTTAGCACTGGAGAGAAGAATCTGTTAAGAGGGTGGACATGTTTGTTTTAGGTTGGACTACTTAGTATCTTTGATTGTTTCTCTCCTTTATTTTATTGAAAAAATACTAAGGCTGTGAATTTGGCTAGCTATGTTCATTATTTCCTTACTATTGGTAGTTAAACTGTCTTTAGTTTTCGACTTTCCAGAGTTGACAGGGTATATACTTGCTGCTTTAGTCAATAGAAATATATGAAAAGACTTGTTTAAATTTTTGAAATTCATATTGTCTTGATTGATGCTAGCATAATTTAATTGCATAGTTTTGTTGGTATATTTGGTGGAACTTAATCAAATTATGTAGTAATACTTTTATTTTGTAAACTGGGGCAATAACCTCCACGCGAGTGCGTGGAGCATTTGACCTAGTATACATATATATAGCTAGCTAGGTACAAATGAAAAGAGAAAGGTCCAGCTAGCAGTAGAAAGAACAAATTAAATGGTCAACTCACCATCTATTTTTCTGCCGGACAAAGCTGCAAGTGCCACCAATATATTTTCAGGATTCTGAGGTTGAAAATCATAAACCAAAGCCTAGGTACAATATATATATGTTAGAAGTATAATTTGCAATAATATAATAATAAATTACATTTATCTACTCAAATAAGTCAAAGAGTCATAGAAAGTTCCATACATGAATTAATTCCTAAGTTCATGAATTGTATTTTCACTAGGTTCATGTATTGCTTAGATGATGAGTATGTCATTTATTTCTAGTTCATGTACTCAGGTAGATTCATGTAGGATTTCTCCTATAAATAGCTTTGCATTCTGGCATTCTGAATAAGTCAAGTTCAAGAATAACTTGTAATCACATTTCTCCAAAGAGAGTATTTTATAAGTGCAGCAGCACTACTTCTATAAAAATTTCTACCAAGTTCTTGTGATTGTCTTCAATCCCCAACAAGTTCTTTTCGTGAACTAATGAGCTCACTACAAGTGCATGAAGAAAGGATGAGCAGGTCCTCAAATCAGCCACTTGAACAAGCTTTTGAGTCAAAAATTATTTTTTCTCCTAAACAAAATTCCTGTGGGCAGAAACATGGAAGATGAGGATCATCCCAAAGAAGAAGAGGATCATATCGAGGAAGAGGAAGAGGACAAGGCAACCAACGAGCCACAAACTCCAATCAACAAGAAGAAGATTCAAGTGTTTCTTGCAAGATTTGTCAGAAAACAAAACCACGAGGCTAAAGATTGTTGGCATAAGTGCAAGAAATGCAAAAATCCCAATCACTCCCAAAGGGATTGTTGGCATCAAAACAAAAATGAAAAGAATGAAGCAAACTTCGGTGAACATGAAGGTGAGCAACTTTTCTCTTGCATGACAACACAACAACTACCTCGAGATGTGTGGTATTTGGATAGCGGGTGTAGCAGCCACATGAAAGGAACAAAAATATTTTTGTCAACCTTGATCAGAATTTCAATTCTGAAGTAAAGCTTGGTGATGGTAAGCTTCATCGATCAGAAGGAAAGGGAACAATTGCAGTACAAACTAAAGGAGGTAATCAAAAATTTATATCTGATGTTCTTTACGTTCCTAAGTTGACAAGTAATCTCCTTAGTGTTGGGCAACTGATAAGAAAAGGCTATTCAGTAATTTTTGATAATGATAAATGCAAAATTTATGATAAGAACACACTATTGCTATTGTTGAGATGAGCCCAAATAAGGTGTTTCCTATGATTATGCATTCGGGAGAAAAGTTGGTTTATAAAGCAGAAAGTCTTGACCAATCCCAAATTTGGCACTTGAGATATGGACATTTAAATAACAAAGGGCTGCAACTTCTCAAGCAAAAGAATATGGTGATCGGGCTTCCAGAAATTGAAAGAAAAAATGAAGTTTGTGAAGGATGCATCTATGGAAAAATGCATCGGTTGCCATTCCCAAATACAACATGGACAGCGAGAGAGCCATTGGGGCTTATTCATGCCGACATATGGGGACCTTCAAGAACTCTATCTCTTGGAAACAAAAGGTACTTTATTCTTTTTGTTGATGATCATACGAGAATGATGTGGGTTTATTTTTTAAGTGCAAAGTCCGAGGCTTTTTCAACATTTCTCAAATTCACAGCGCTTGTGGAAAAAAAAGTGGCCATGAAATCAAGACTCTTCGGACAGATCAAGGAGGGGAATTTATTTACACTCCTTTTATGGAATATTGCAAAGAAAATGGAATTCGGAGACAACTCACAGTTCGAAGGAGTCCTCAGCAGAATGGAGTAGCTGAGAGGAAAAATCGCACAATCGCAGAAATGGCCAGAAGCATGATGCTTGGAAAAGGTTTGCCAAAAAAGTTTTGTGCTGAAGCTGTTCATACAGCCACTTATATTTTGAACAGGTGTCCTATAAAGGCCGTTCGAGACACCATTTGAAGCATGGTACAAGAAAAAACCCGTAGTTGATCACTTGAAGATTTTTGGCTGCATCGCATATTCACATATCTCTACCCCAAACAGAGACAAGCTTGATGAAAAAGGTTAAAAACTTATTTTCATAGGATACAGTGATGAATCTAAAGGTTATCGCCTTTACAATCCCATAAGTAACAAGCTTGTAGTATCAAGAGATGTGATATTTGATAAGATGTCATCATGGAGTTGGCAAGAAAGTTCAACTCAACCATTCAACCAAAATGAATTCTTCGAATCCTCAAAGCTTAAAGATGATCTTGAACAAGTCAATCCACCTCCTAGTCCTCCAAGTACTTTGAAACAACAAAGTGAAAATGATGAAACAGACTCGCCGATAAGAAAGACTCGCGGGTAACAAAGGCTCGTTCTTTAAAAGACATTTATGAATCATGTTAAATTGCTTTCTTTACTAGTGAACCACAATGTTTTGAAGCAGCCGCAAAGGAAGAAATTTGGAGAAAGGCTATGGAAGAAGAAATTGCCATGATCGAGAAAAATAAAACTTGGGAATTGGTGGATTTGCCCAAACACAAAGATGTGATCAGGTTGAAATGGATTTTCAAAACAAAATATCATGAAGATGGAAGCATTCAAAAACATAAAGCAAGACTTGTGGCGAAAGGACTCTCAACAACCAGGAGTTGATTTTAATGAGACATTCGCACCGGTGGTTAGGATGGAAACCATTCGGCTTGTTCTTGCACTTGCAGCTCAATTATAACATCAAGTATTTCAACTTGATGTCAAGTCAGCGTTTCTTAATGGCGAACTTGATGAAGAAGTGTATGTGCTAGGATTTGAGGTGAAAGACAAAGAAGATAAAGTATATCATCTCAAGAAAGCACTTTACGGGCTTAAACAAGCTCCAACGGCTTGAAATAGTAGATCGACGGACACTTTTGCAGTAATGGATTTCATCGAAGTCCAAATGAACCATCTCTTTATATCAAAACTGAAGGTGAGGATTTCTTGATCGTTTGTCTCTATGTAGATGATCTTATTTATATGGGAACTAATATGAAGTTAGTTCAAAATTTCAAGCTAAGTATGATGAAAGAATCTGAGATGACTGATTTGGGAGTTATGAAGTATTTCCTTGGAATTCAAGTAAAGCAAACCAAGGGTGAAATCTTTATCTCTCAAGAGAAGTACACAGAAGATCTTTTGAAAAAGTTTCATATGGAAAACTGCAAACCAGTTTCAACCCCCATGAGCATAAACGATAAATTACAGCAAGAAGATGGAGCTAGTAAAGTTGATTCAAAATTATTCAGAAGTCTTGTTGGTTCATTGATTTATCTTACGAACACAAGACCGGACATTGTGCATGCTGTAAGCATGATCTCAAGGTTTATGAATAACCCAAGTAAACTTCATTATGCAGCGGCCAAAAGAGTCCTTAGATATTTAAAAGGTAGCAAGAAATTGGGCATCAAGTATGTGAAGGAAAATGAAAGCAAATTGGTTGGGTTTACCGATATTGACTGGGCAGGCTCCATAGAAGATAGAAAGAGTACTTCAGGCTATGTATTTTGTTTTGGTTCTAATGTTATATCTTGGAGTGCAAAGAAGCAAAAATCAGTGGCGTTATCATCCTCGGAAGCTGAATATATTGCAGCCACAGATGCAACTTGTGAAACTGTTTGGTTAAGAAGATTACTAGCAGATTTACTACAAGTTCAAAAGAAACCTACTATAGTTTATTGTGACAATATGTCTACAATAGCTGTGACGAAAAATCCTGTATTTCACGCAAGGTCAAAACACATTGAGTTGCGTCATCGTTTTGTTCGAGATATGTTAAGCAAGGGAGAAGAAGTGTGCTTGGATTTCATCAGCACAAATGATCAACCTGCAGACTTTCTGACCAAAGCTGTGACTTCGGACAAATTTCAGAAAACAAAGGATATGCTCAAAATTGCAAATTAAGAAGGGGTGTTAGAAGTATAATTTGCAATAATATAATAATAAATTACATTTATCTACTCAAATAAGTCAAAGAGTCATAGAAAGTTCCATACGTGAATTAATTCCTAAGTTCATGAATTGTATTTTCACTAGGTTCGTGTATTGCCTAGATGATGAGTATGTCATTTATTTCTAGTTTATGTACTCAGGTAGATTCATGTGGGACTTCTCCTATAAATAGCTTTGCATTCTGGCATTCTGAATAAGTCAAGTTCAAGAATAACTTGTAATCATATTTCTCCAAAGAGAGTATTTTATAAGTGCAGCAGCACTACTTCTATAAAATTTTCTACCAAGTTCTTGTGATTGTCTTCAATCCCCAACAATATATATATATATAAAATTAAAGAAAGAGAGAGAGAGAGTGAAATCACTCAATATATACTGGAATTAAATAATTAATATTATATTTACAGCATATATGCATAAAATTAATTATATATAGTGATGGATATTGGATGGATGGAGTGACCTGATGATGGTCATGGGAAGGAGGAGGATTGATGATGACCATGAAATGCTGCAAATCCCAAATGTTAAGAGAGTAAGCTGTGGACATGAGGAGTTGGGCTGGCCCTTTCGTCGCTCTCAATGGCACCGCTGCTACGTATACGTCTGAAGAAGAAGAAGATGAAGAAGGGAATAATAAGCAGCTGCTAGAGGCCATTCAGTTCAGTTCAGCAGCAAATTCAATTTAATTATTAAATTGTTTTTCTATTTAATTAGCAGTGAGTGTGAGTGTGAGTGTTAGTGTGAGTTTGAGACCATCCCTTATCTCGGAGGTTTCATTCTCTGCCTTTCAATTAGATACATACATGCATAATTGCATATATAGAACCAACCTCAACGGCGGGATAATAGCACAAAACTTCCTTGCAATTGTGGTCTATTAAAATTAAAGGGCACATATTACATAACCCCCTGTCACGTACTCTGACATGCATAATGTTCAATTTACCAATCTGTAATTTAAAAAAAAAAACAATTTACCCTATTATAATCTTATAAAATTTTCACACGGCCTCCTTGATATTTTCAAACTTAAAAAAATACTAATTGACAAAGCATAACTACCACTCTTATATGTGACTTTACCACCTCCTAGGGGTGGGATCAGAACGGAATTTCGAATAATTCGGGACGGGATTTCGGGCTTCGGGTTTTAATTTTTACTACTCGAATCCCATTTGAATTATCTAGGTCCCAGTATTTCGGGTTCCCGATAAATCTCGGGTTTTCGAGACCGGTGTTTCCCTAAAATAGTAATTTCAAACTCCTATATCATAGAAGTAGAATATTTTGAAATTCGAAAGCAGACCGGTCGATCGAACTGGTTCAACCGCTAATCGGTTGTCTATTCAGTCCGGAAGAGCCCCAACCCAATTGAAATCGGACCGAAGATGAACCAGCAAGAATCGGTCGAAAACCGACGAACCGGGTTGGACCGCGATTTGGTTTTTTCCTTTTTTTTGATTTATTTCCTTAATGTTAAAAATACTTTAAAAAAATTATAGAAGGAGAGATTTGAACACTCCTATATCATAGAAATAGAATGTTTTGAAATTCGGAGCGGACTGGTCGATCGAACTGTTTCAACCACTAATCGGTTGCCTATTCGATCCGGAAGAGACCCAACCCAATTGAAATCGGACCGATGATGAACCAACAAGAATTGATCAAAAACCGGCGAACCGGGTTAGACCGCGATTCGGTTTTTTCCTTTTTTTTTATTTTAATATTAAAAATACTTCAAAAAAAATTAGAGAATCAGAGATTTGAACACTTGACCTAACCTCTTGGATGAAATAAGACATTATAACCATCTATGCCATACCACTTTTGTTGATTTTTTATCATACAAATTTATAAATTAAAAATAACTTGTAGCCTTATTTATTTATAAACTAGTTTATGATAATTAACTTCAAACTAACATCTTATACACATCATCTTGAGTATCAAATGCCGTTTTGTTCATTTTTTTTTCCGACTATTAAAGAGTGACTACATCTATATATTATGAAAATTTTATTTTTATATATTAGACTTTAAAATTAATATATACATAATCCTATTCTAAAATTATTAATCTCTTAGTTTGTTGTATTTTTAACTTACAGTTTTATATTTTCAAATGAATATAATCATGTTATATTTTTTTGGACTTAATAATTGCCGTTATGATAAAAATAAGTTAGATAAATATTATATTGTTTGATTTAAATATTTATCTAATTTTAAATTATTTTAATCAATTACAGGATATTGTTAATATTTTATGCACATAACATATATTTTAAATTAAATATATTTATTGAGTCATTATGACGTCATACTGTTCAATAAGTGATATTACCAGTTCAACCAGTAAAACTTGACTTACCAATTCATTGTTCGATCCGATTCTAAAAATATTGGAAGTAGCACATTTTTCATTGCTTCATATCCATGAAGCACAAACTCAATCCTGGTATCAAGAGAGAAATTAAAAGCAAACATATATACTGAACAAGTAAGGAAGAGATGCCTGCCTGGAAGGCTAAAAACTGCCTTCATGGCCTTCTATTTTCTTTTCGTGGTCATGAATTTCCAATTTCAAGACCACTTGTTGGATGTGGGAAGTGATGGGGCTTGGGTTTGACCGAAAGGAATACTACCATTCGTATAATAAGAAATTTGGGACTAATCAAAAACTAAAAAAAAAAAAAGAAAGAATTTCGGGATTCGGGTTTCCCGTTCGAGTGTTGGACAATACTCGAATCCTAACCCAATTTTTGTAGGTGTTTTACCCAATCGGATCCGAACTATTCGACCCGACGAGTAAACAAGATCGAACTAATTCGATCCAATTGCGGAATTTGGTGGGTTTTATGTTCATAGTATATTTCAAAAATAACTAACATAAAAACGAGGATCCCATAAACGATAATATTTTAATTATGCAAAAGAAAGAAAAAAGAAAACTTACAGGAAGCTTCCCGTCCTTCGTTCTTTTGGTTGAACTTTTTGCTTCATGCTTTTCTTGAGTTTGATGAACAAACGGCTTTGATCTTTTTCACCATGGATATCAACCACGTTCTCCTTCTACTAGGTGTGTGGGCACCAACTTAAGAGAATCGAACTTTCTTCACGTTTTAGAAATCAAAAGTTCAAGATAAAAACTTCTTTGTTTCTTGAACAAGGGGTGGCTTTTGTATGTTTAGGGTTGAAGAAATTTTTCTTCTTTTGAGTGTAATTTTAATGATTTCATAAATCAATAATATTTTTCTAAGATATATCTTATATGTATATATAGATAGTTATGGAAAGAGTTAAACTCCTACCATGACTCACTCAAAGATTCCTACTAGGAAAAGAAATCTTCTCTCTCTTACCTTAAGAGAGTTATTAATTAAATACAACTCTTGTAAGTAATTAAAACATACATAAATATATTTATATATATGTAATTTCGAAAATTACATATATAAATATATAATTTTTCCTTTTATTTATTACATAAATATATCATATATATATATATATATTTACATATTAAATAATAAATTTCTACAATTAGAAATTCTATAAATGCCAATATTCCTTTTTTCTTGAATCTCGTATTCAATTTCCATTAGCTTCAATTCTATAATTAAATCTAATACAATTAATCATGATATTTTCTAATTAATTAAATATCATCTAATTAATTCGGAATTTCCATTTTAGGAAACTATTTCCAAAATGCAACATGAATGAATTCGTTCTAATTTCTTGAGTTCAAATGTAGATTATCAGGAGCCGTGGTTGAGGACCTATGGACATGTAACTTCAAGCTCCAATAAATCGAATAATTTATCAAACTCTTTAATTTAATTATTCGATCTATTAATTCCAAGTGACTCCACTAAAGACTTGGAATTGCACTCTTGTCATTACAATATATTTTACTCTAAAGATCAAGATAGTCCATTGATATAATCACTACATGCTATTTGATCTTCCAATAATTGATTCGTAACTAGAGCTAGGCGTAATTACCGTTTTGCCCCTCTAGTTACCTCTTTATCCTTAAGTTCCATTAGTTCACTAGTAAACAGTTTGATTTATGAACTTATTCATAAATCAGAGAGCGCTCTACTGTTTAGTTCCAAAACTAACACTTAAGGGAATCAATATTCCAGCTTCTCGCAAGAAGGGTTGGATTCCATATCTGTAGAACACATTCCCAGCCATTTATCTCAACGGATCTTCAAGACATAAGTTTTAGGCTCGACATGGTTACGGACCATCACCTATGAGTCAAAAGAACTCGTTAACATAAACAAGAGTTTATGCCTACTCAGGATTTAGATCAATTCACATATGATCATCAGTTGACATGTTCTAGGACCATAATATCAACGGTATCTTATTTATGATTCTAGATCATGTCTGGTCCAGTCCTATGTAATCGAATTACACAAAGTACCTCCACATTCGATGTCTCTACATCAGTAATTCGGATCAAGATTACTACATTGTAAATGTTCTATGCACCGTACTAGTAGTGTTTAGTTAAAGATCCCAACTTTAACTCACTACGGACTTTTTAGTCTGTAATTTATAACTTAAATCCTCCAGTATAACATATATACTTAAGTCATAGTCTCTTTAATAGACTTGGAATTTTCTGATGTTTATATTATGCAATAAATGCATAATCGAAATGATTATATGAAAAATAAATTTCAAATTTATTTATTTATTTCATTAAAAGAATGTCAAATAAATGCTTTAAGAGCATCATGCCTAACAATTTTCTTGGTAGGGTTTTTTGAAACCCGAATAACCCTCATATTTTCCATCCCAAAATGTTGAATCTCGACCGGGATGAGACGGGTACCCACAACCCGATCCCGAATGCCCACTCCTACCCCCCTCCCATGATAAATGTTGCTCTTTACCTTCTATGTTACAAAAATATTTTTCATCTTCACTCAAAATTTGGGCGAGTGAGTTATACTCTCCAGTTGAAGTAGGTAAATAGCTCCTTTAAATTTTACAGGTTGTCAAGTGTAATTTTCCAAATTATAGGGGGATATATCTAATATTATACATATCACACGAGGGTAAATTAGTATTATTCTTATTCTATTCTATCCAATATGTTTACACTTACAATTATACAAAATTATTCATCATTTATCTCTTAATTAATCTTAATTTTCAAGAGAGTCAGTATCAGATTGAGTTTGTTTGTCTGATTATTTCGACATTCAAGTTTCTCAACATATTTTCCTGAAAGCTATCAGCTACTATTTGACAACATGGAAAATAAGGGGGAGGGAAGAATTTCAAACATTTACATAATAGTAAATAAAATGAAGGTGTTGTCTATACCATAAATTAACAATTTCTTAATTGCCCTTTGATGAAATTCATCACTCTATCGGTGCTGCCATCATCATCAGTGCGGACAAAGTTTAAGGCTTGGACCATCGGCACATTTTTGAATACGCCGATGGGACAAATGTCGATGGCAATGCTGCCAACTGTGACTTGGCAGATAGTTATGTTAACAACATGGCCTAAATATGTGGAAGAGATAAGACCACGTTAGTGGACTCATTCTCCCACTTAAGGCCATCTCCAGTAATCATGGACTCCCCTTCCCCTCAGACTCTCATTCCCCTTCAGACTCCTCTTTTCATAGTCATCTTCAATGATTCAATCTTCCATTTTATTTAATTCCAATTCTCATACTTCCCCACTTTCACTAAATAAAAATAATAATAAATATATAATAATAATAATAAATATTAAAAATAAAAATAAAAATTAGTAATTATAATAATAGTAAATTAAACATTGGCATTAATAATAAGTAATTTAACATTGGCATTAATAATAAGAAATTTAATAATAACATTATAACAATTAATAATTCATATATGGAAATTCATATCTTCCCACTCTCACTTAATAAAAATAACAATAACAATTAATAAATTTAACATTGTCCATAAAGTTACAATGTTAGAGCATCCACGGAAGCATCATCTATAAGTGGTCTTTTATATCAAATTATACATGGTGAACAGTATTTTAGCTACCCAGTTTAACTACCCACTCCAGCAGTCATCATCTAAAATTTTCAGAATTATTATATTTTATTCATCTTCCAATATTAATTATAAATGACATTATAAATAATATTTTATTACATTATATACGTCAAATATTAATAATAAATAAATATTTTAATGATTTTCTTTAAATGTAATATATTAATAAATATTTTTTTATATGTTAACTAAACGTCTTTAAACTTACTGATTTAACTAAACTATTAAATTCACATAAACCTTTAACTCAAACCAATAATTAAACATATAAATTTAATAATATATATATATATATATATATATATAATTAAAATATAAAGCATTAAATTTCAGAAATCAATAATATATTTATAAATTAAAATATATAGCATTTTACAAAATCCGATTTTAAAAATGAATTCTTCACAATTTTATACACAAATAAATATTGGTGGTGGTTGGGACATTAATTTGGTGACATGGATGTCCTGTATAAATATACAAGAACATCCATATATGCAAGTCCAAACTTGCATTATACATAGTCTTGTATTTATACAGGCCACCGTTGGAACACAAAAATTGACTTGGTTATGTATAATTGAGTTTTTAGCTCTTGAAAGAGCTAAAAAAGGGACTGATGTGGATGCTCTTACAAGTAACAAAATTGAATTAATGTTAAGAAATTAAACTTTCTTAAATTAAACTTAAATCATTTTTTTAACGTAATAAACAAATTAAATTTTTTTACAATTTCAATAAATTATTAAGTTTATTACATCAAAGTTACAATATTACAAGTAATAAAATAAAATTAATGTTAAGTTTATTAAATAAAAGTACAAATTCTACAAGTAATAAAATTGAATTAAGGTTAAGATTTATAGAAATATATTTTTTATAATTTCTCTATCAAATTAACATAATAGGAAAAGAGAAAGAAAAAAAAAACAAGGGTTGAGCGCGTCTCTATCTGGCCACCCACCGCCCCACCACCCACCTCCCCTCTCCCCTTCCATCATTTTTCTTCCTCCTTCTCGATGGACTCCCCCTCCCCTTCAATCAATGGAGATGCCCTAACACGGCCGCATAAACACCCAAGAAGTATGATTGGTCAGGTCTCTTAAATGCACGGAAATAGTGGAGAGTTACAATTTACCCTATCACCGATCCGAATTCAATATATTGAAATTCAAAGGCTATCGATGAAAGACAATCCCGTTCCCCAAAAATTCTATAAATAGAGGCTTCTTGTCAATGTGAAAAT
Source organism: Penstemon davidsonii (assembly GCA_034814905.1). NCBI lineage: Eukaryota > Viridiplantae > Streptophyta > Magnoliopsida > Lamiales > Plantaginaceae > Penstemon > Penstemon davidsonii. The sequence goes on along the minus strand of JAYDYQ010001173.1, from coordinate 1,777 downwards.
GGACACCCTCCAACACAACAACTCTCACTCTCTACGAGTCAATCAAGCATACATGCCATCAACGACTTGCTTCTAAGCTCCACAACGTGGACTTCGCACTCATCTTGGCTGATCATAGTTTATGGTAACTTGCACCCCTTTTATTTTTTTTAAAATGAATCATTAGTTTGTAATATGATAGGATATTGGTGATTTAAACACTGTTTATATAACAATCTCAGTAGATTAATGTGTATTCTGACTGTTAATCAATAAATCGTTCCAGTGTTCATATCTTTACTATTTCAGTTACTATTGCAACACATACACACACACCCATAGATTGCACGACCATCACTGGTTCAACGTATAATACGATCCCTCTGAACACCCACCCTTTAGAATATATTAGACACTAGATAGTTCAAAGTTCTGCGGACAAACATACATTTGGAATCATCAAGGAGCAATAGTTTGGATTGTTCCATCAATCGCTTGTCTTAGGTTTCACATAGGTGCACTACTCAACAACCAATTTTCGTTAGTTACCTTGTACGTTGTTCGACAAATGTATTGGCATGCTCGCGCATTAGATTTCTATCTCCTGATCGTTGATAGGACATAGCGGAGATTTCCAACCAAACATGTTTTGTCCAACGCCCAGTGGGACAGTGTCAGTCGGTTTTTTATCATTCAGTCAATATTATCGCTCAATCGTTACCCTCCTCTATACTAACCAACCATGGGTCGAGATTCAATTATCACAAAGGATATAGGAAGAATTCCTTTGGCACCGCTTTCGAGCATGGTGGTCATGGTGAAGAGGAAAGACCAAATATGGTCGACAATGTAGAAGTAGACAACTCAACACGCGAAGTTGAAGGAACACGCGAAGTTCAAGAGAAGCAATGAAGGACATAACGATATGATGGCTTCATTCAGACACTCTAACGAAGTCATCATCAGGTCTATCGAGATTCCAAATAAATCATTGGCTAGTAACGATGAGAGAGTGTCCGCATTGGCCATGAAAACATTGGCAATAAGGGAATCGTTGAACATAAGCCTCCGTAGAGGAGGCGTTAGAGCAGAAATGTTCGAAGATAGGCGTGAAGGAATAGCTCCATTTGATTTTATCGAATTTCGTTAGACTAAGTAAAATCATTAAAGTAATAAAACAGATCCACAAAGATGGATAACTGGAGCATTATTGAACATGATCGATATGGGTTACAATGAATATAGGGCCTGACCAAACTACTCAGGATGGCACAATACAAAGAACATGCTATATGTATGTTATATTGAGCTATAGTACCGAACTAGAATAATTCTGATAAGATGAATGCCAGAGGTTCCAAGTGTCAGAAGCCCCCCTCTTACATTAATTATTCTTATATTTATAGGCTAATATGTGTTTCCCTAATAAAATAGAATTCTAGAGCCCATAGGAGTCTTTGTACGGCTCATGACCTACTTGTAGCGAGTCCTGACCAGGTGGGGGTGTCATATGAGGCGTCAAGGTATACTTCTGCTAGACTCGATCAATAATAATGAGGACCGATCGAGATTGAAGCGTTCCAGATCGAACTCGATCAGGTCGAAGAATTTGACCTGGCTAAATACGAAATAGCCCCCATCAGTACTCCCCTACTTCTCGAGTGACAGTGTAGCTGTAGCTCGGAGAAGTAAAATTATGCCTTTGAACGGCTTCCTAATGTATATCGGACATGCCTCGTTAAAAACCTTGCTCGGAAAAACCCATTGGGAAAAAAACCGACCAAGGAAAAAAGAGTAC